>JAXGGA010010581.1:0-46170 GCA_038373865.1 Uloborus plumipes | reverse complement strand
AAAGAAAGAAGGACAGACAGAACCACCTTCAGCTTTATTATTAGTAGAGATTAAGACAATGTGTTTTTTATTGTGCTTTGAAACGTGCAAATATTATTTTGTAGAATAAATTGTACTCCTTTATTAGTAGATTGTTCACTGCATCAATTATTTTCTCGAGTTTTGTAAATATGTGTTTTAGAGTATCGGTAACGTAATCGCTTGAAGAGATTGGCAACTGGATTAGGTTCATTATTTTCCAATTTGATGGAGCTTTAAATACAACTTAACGGTATTTCTTAAATATTTTTGCGTTGATTGGTCACTTTCTCTGGGTACTTACAATAGGGCAGTTTCTTAGTATCCGATTGAACTGGAATTTTGCCAAATTTGCTGCAAGATTTCAATAACTGAGATTCTTCTCGATTTTTTCAACTGACGCCAGTTTTTGTGCCAAAGACAACGCAATAATACTTTACTTTTTACACGACATAACCAAAATAAAACAATTATTATCTGATATTTATCGACTGGCGGCAAAATCTCAATCATCGATATAATACTCCCATATTTGAAAAGTTGGAGTATTATATCGATGATTGAGATTTTGCCGCAGTCGATAAATATCAGATAATAATTGTTTTATTTTGGTTATGTCGTGTAAAAGGTAAAGTATTATTACGTACTAGCAAAAATACCCGGCGTTGCCTGGGTCAGTAATAATATTGAGAAACAATTTATATACTCACCTTTGTTTCTTTTTCCCTGAACTGAAGGAACTCAAAACATGCCGCTTTGACGATTCTTAAAATGTCGCCAAATTTTTGGGTAAACTGTTTTGGGACACCTAGGATAATTTTGCTTCCCTCCTTACTTTATCTAATATCTTTAAACGAGCAATTCTTGTATATATATATATATATATATATATATATATATATATATATATATATATATATATATATATATATATATATTTATTTATTTATTTTTCGGATCTCGAAAACGGCTCTAACGATTTCGATAAAAGTTTGTATTTAGATAGAGTTTTAGTTTCTGAGTTCATCTACGTCGGCGTTTTTTCTGTAAAAACGCGAGTTTTCACAAAAAACCCGTTTTTTTTTGTGCCTTCATTGAAAGTTTGAGAAGCTTTTATTTCACCATTTTCTTTATGATTACTTTCATTGTTACTGTTTCTTAGCAACGACGTTTAATTATAACAATCGATTTCATATTTAATCACATCAGCGCGAGTTTAAATTTTATGGTATTTGGCAACGTTAAATTGTTATTGTTTTTGAAATGTTAAAGCAAGGCTTCACTAGATATAGTCTCTTATACAGGCTGTTTCACTTATTCAAAAGTTTCATTGTAACAATAGATTTCATTTTAAGGCAGGGATTCAAGTGAAACAGCACTGCGATCGCTTCGAATTGCAATCGCTACTGGAAGTGAATTACATTATCATCAACTTAAATTGGCATGACGTCACTACGGGTGGAGCCAATAAGAGCTTACAAGCACTCAGCGATCTCCTCTTATTCGCCAAGTAGGCTGTGACGTTTTATCTAGCTCGTTTTTCATAGGCAAACGTCACGCTGACGTCACGATGTTTTTATCAAGAAACGTTCTAATGTAATTCATTTCCAGTCGCGATTGTAATTTGCGATTGCCTGTTTCACTTGAATCCCTGCCTTAATCACATCAACTTAAATTTAAATTTTTATGGTATTTAGCAAACGAGTTGTGGCAACACGTGATAATTAGATAATTATTATTGTTTTTGAAATTTAAACGAGATCAATCAAAATAAAGTTAGAATTGGGTGTGGGCCGCGGTAGTCCGATCGGTAAGTCGTCGGACTCGTAACCGGAGGGTCCCGGGCGGATCATATAGATGAAGCCCAGTCGATCGAAGATCCACCGTTTTCATTAATGGTGGCTAGGGGACGTTAAAAATGTTCGTGGTCATATAATCCTCCAAGTGAAACGATACCTCTGTGGGATGCTGGGCTAAGGGTTTGCTCGGCCTGGTTAAAAAATGAACAGAGCGCTCTTCGGGGCCCCATCCCGGTTAAACCACGAGTTGTGGTATGTACGGGGGGAACCTTGGAGTGTGAAGTGAAGTGAAAGTCAAAACCAACTGTAACCAAATGCGTACTGGAGAACAGGGACTCTGCATCCATTCTCATCAACCCCTCCCGCGCTTTCGGCGCCAAATGAAATGAAATTGGGTGTGATTTTACGGTGAGCATGGATTAAATAAGGTTGTGTTTTTTAAAACAAATTATGGCTGTTTTAAATGCGTAATTGCAACCAAAGGCAAAAAATGCTTTTCAAGTTTATCTAAATACGTACTTCGCATTTTAGAAAAAAACACGAGTTTACAAATCCTTTTTTTTTTTTAACCGAGTGGGCTCGGTCCCCAGGTACTGAAAATACATTAAGTATTATTATGTCACTAATTTTTGTCAGAGAAATAGTCATCAAATGCTGATATACTATTGCGGACTATAAAATGACGTTAAAAGTTTTTGTCTTAATGATTTCGAAATTAATAGGAAACATTTAGCAATTATTTGTGCAAAAATGCAAATTAATGGTAATTTTAGTCTTGTTTAAGGTTTTATTAATTTAGTATGTGGATTACTTTACTTTTTGACATACTTTTTAAAAGGTGTTTAATGCATACATATGGAATCGGAAAACAAAAGAAAAGAAAAAACTCAACTTTTCAAATATGGGAGTATTATATCGATGATTAAGATTTTGCCGCAGTCGATAAATATCAGACAATAATCGTTTTATTTTGGTTACGTCGTGTAAAAAGTAAAGTATTATTACGTAGTCTTTGGCACAAAAACTGGTGTCAGTTGAAAAAATCGCCGAGAATCTCAGTTACTAAAATCTTGCACCAAATTTGGCAAAATTCCTGTTCAATCGGATACTAAGAAACTGCCCTATTATAAGTACCCCGAGAAAGTGACAAATCAACGCAAGCAAATTTAAAAAATGCCGTTAAGTTGTATTTAAAGCTCCATCAAATTGGAAAATAATGAACCTAATCTATTTATTAGTTGCCAATCTCTTCTAGCTGTTACGTTATCGATACTCTAAAACACATATTTACAAAACTCGAGAAAAAAATTAAAGTAGTGAACAATCTTCTAATAAAGGAATACAATTTATTCTACAAAATAATATTTGCACGTCTCAAAGCAACTTAAAACTAAGACTACAAAATGTTTTAAGTAAAAATCATGATAAGCTCATTAGAGAGCGGGCGCGCGAGCGTTTCCAATGTCTATGTAAAAGCCTGGATATTAAATATGAAGCTGAAAAAAAATTACATTTTGATTTGACTTGAGAAAAGCCTTGAACATTTAATGCGAAAAGCGGAAATGATACACGCAATTCTAGCTATCGACAGGGAGTTGAGATGATACACTAAATACTGAATTAGTTCGTTGAAAGCCTTCGCGGATTTATGCGAAAAATGTACCTTAAATTGGAATGAAAAAAGCGCTACCAATCGAACTTTTTCGAATATCGTTATAAATTATAGCCTATGTGTTATTCTGATGTATAAGCTACATTATGGTAAAAGTTTCATGAAAATCCGTTCAGTAGTTTTTGCGTGAAAGAGGAACAAACATCCAAACATCCAAACATCCAAACTTTCGCATTTATTAAGATTTTTTTTCTTTTGTTTTCCGATTCCGTATGTATCCATTAAAAACCGTTTTAAAATTATGTCAAAAAGTAAAATAATTACTAAATTAATAAAACCCTTAAACAAGACTAAAATTACCATTAATTTGCATTTTTGCATAAATAATTGCTAAATGTTCCTATTAATTTCGAAATCATTTAGGATAAAAACTTTTAACGTCATTTTATGGTCAGCAATAGTATCTCAATATTTGATTTCCATTTCTCTGTGACAAAAATTAGTGACATATAATAATACTTAATCTCTACTAATAATAAAGCTGAAAGTTTGTCTCTCTGTCTTTCCTTCTGTCTTTCCTTCTGTCTGTCTGTCTGTTACGCGCGTAGCGCCAAAACCGTTCGGTCGATTTTTATGCCACTTGGTACAAAATTAGTTTGTAGCATGTAGTTTTGCACCTCGAAGCGATTTTTCGAAAATTCCATTTCGTTCTTTTTCTATTCGAATTCTTAGCGGAAATTCGATAAAATAGGGAAGAAATATTTTATACACATTTTCAAGTCTTATGTCATTCGAAAGCTTGAATTTTTCTGCACAAAATGAAGTTTTTTCGAAGTTTCTACGATCATCAGGAGAGCTGTAACAATTGTTTTTAGAATCCCGGAATTCAAGGCTTACCTTCAGTAAAGCAAGCCAAACGATTCTAAAATGGTTAGTGAAATGAATTATTTTATCAACGGAAATCAACTTTTCATGCTGTTACTATGGTTACGTGTTCATACTTATTTTTGTTTCGTTCTTTTTCCAGGGTTGCCAGAAGTAGTATTTTTGATACTACGGTAGTATTTTTTCGGCCCAAATAAGGAGCGTAGTATTTTTCTGGCCACCCTGTTTCCAATATACTAATGACTTAATTAAAAGATTTGGCGGATTTTTTTTCCATTTTTATAGATTTCGCATTTCAGCAATATTGATTTTGGCAACGTTTAGAAACAGTAGTAGGAGCGTCTATCGCCCATTTAGCGAGAAAGGGGTACCCAAAGCACAAAGATTAACCAAATATCGTATAAATTGTGACATTGCAACGTTCTTTTTAAAGTGTTTCATTTCGGAAAATGTATTGTTTTGTTTTTAAAGCTGGGAAAGGAAACTTTCTTCTTCTTTCAAATTTTGGTAAGATTTCTGTTGGTTTCTGTGAGCAACAAAATTGTTCTTATTTTCTCTTTTGGCTTATTTTTGTGCATCTCCAGTTGGGGTTTCATTTGAATGTCACAAGGGGATGCTTTACCCCTTTTTTGGAGTTAATCAGTGTTAATTTCAATGCAGATGAATTGGCGCGACCACTTGGCGATATATCGCCAAGCCTTTGGTCGCGAAGTATTTGTCGCCAATTTGGCGACATATCGCCAAGTTGGCGAATTTTTTTTTTTATTTGGACTCAATTTGGCGCTATTAGCGATATTTTGCCAATTTGGCGACAAATTTGCGATTTTTTTAAAAACTTTTTTTGGGGGGGGGGTTCAATTTGGCGCTATTGGTGATATTTTGCGAAAAATTCACTGAATGATGTTAAAATCGGCGATATTTTGGAGATTAATCATTGTAAAACATTTTTTTGCATTGTTTCGTGGCAAACTAGGGATATAAATGTTTGAATTGTTATCTTACTCCCTCCAAGCACTATTTTAGCACTTAAGGCATCTACTAAGAAATGTACACGTAAAAGGAAGTAGTGTAGGGCCCATACCAAATTTTTATATCATACTTTGAAGGAATTGTAGTTGAATTATAACTAAAATAGAGTATTTTTTCTGCTATATTAATTATTTTACAAATGAACTTTTAATTTTATACCACGGGCAAAGCCGTGCGGGTACCGCTAGTGTATTTTCATAAAGTAAGGAGGGGAGCAAAATTATCCTAGGTATCCCAAAACAGTTACGCAAAAATTTGGCGACATTTTAAAAATTGTCAAAGTGGTGTGTTTTGAGTTCTTTCAGTTCAGGGAGAAAAAAAAACAAAGGTGAGTATATACACTGCTCGACATTGAAAATGCAACACCAAGAAGGAGTGGTCAGAAATTCATGCAAATTTTACCGTAGACGCACGTCACTGAGTTATGCAAATGATATGAAATGCGCAGCTCTCCGACGCACGTGAAGTAAGATATAAGAGAATGAAGTTGAAAAGTGGGCTATGTTCATGTTGGTTTTTCTGCCAGACTAATTATCGGAGAAATTTGGTTTTTGTCTCGAAGGATACGTGTGATAGGAGGAAATGCCACGCCGTCCTCAACGAAGACACTTCCAGCATATAGACGACTTTACAAGGGGTATGGTGATCGGACTGAGAAGGGGAGGTTGGTCCATACGTCAAATTGCAGCTGATACCCACATGGATGCAAGCACTGTGCATCGGCTGTGTCGGAGATGGTTGGAAAGAGGAAATGTAGCCACATTGAGGGGTGCAGGTGCAGCCAGAGTGACGTCAGACCGCTTGGATCGACGGATTCACCGACAAGCTGTGGCGGACCCGCAAGTCACTTGTACGTCAATTCTGCAGCACGTGCAAGGTACCCTGGATGTTCCTGTGTCGACCAGAACCATTTCCCGTCGACTGGTTGCACGTGGCCTGCAATCACGGCGCCCGCTAAGAAGACTGCCATTGACCTCACAGCACAGACTCCAACGTTTGGAATGGTGCCGGACCAGAACGACGTGGATGGCAGAATGGCAAACCGTAGTGTTCTCAGATGAATCCCGCTTCTGTTTGTCCAGCGATAGTCATCGCATACGTGTGTGGCGTCGACGTGGAGAAAGATCGAATCCGGCAGTAACTGTGGAACGCCCCACAGCGCGACAGCTTGGCATAATGGTTTGGGGCGCTATTGCATACAATTCCGTATCACCTCTAGTTCGTATTCGGGGCACTATGACGGCCCAACGATATGTAGATAATGTACTGCGGCCGGTGGCAATCCCCTACCTTCAGGGTCTGCAAAATGCAATTTTTCAACAGGATAACGCCCGGCCTCACAGTGCTCGAATCAGCCAACATGCTCTACGAGGTGTACAGATGCTTTCCTGGCCACCATACTCTCCTGACTTGTCACCAATCGAACATGTGTGGGACGTGATTGGACGCCGTTTGCAGAACCTGTCACTGCCTCGTTCAGAGGACGAACTGTGGCAAATGGTTGAAAGGGAATGGAGTGCCATCCCTCAGGACCCCATCCGCAGGCTTATTGACTCCATGCCTAGACGTGTTTCTTCGTGCATCGCTGTCCGCGGTGGTCCTACTTCTTATTGAGCCGACGCTGTCCTCGCTCTAAATTTTGCTTATTTATTTTGAAATAAATATCACTTATTGGTCCATGCTGTCTCTGTCTTCTTAACAAATTTCATCAATTTCTGACCACTCCTTCTTGGTGTTGCATTTTCAATGTCGAGCAGTGTAAATTGTTTCTCAACTGTTTCTTACTGACCCAGGCAACACCGGGTATTTTTGCTAGTATTTAATATTTCATTAATACTAAAGGCTAAACTTTTTTACATGTTGATGTATTATAAGTGCATGTAAACTTAAAGAGAGAGAGAGAGAGAGAGCGGATATTCAATAGCTTTGAAAATCAGAGGGAAATCAGTTAGAGTATCTCTTCTCTACTCTCTACTAATAATAAAGCTGAAGGTGGTTCTGTCTGTCCTTCTTTCTGTCTGTCTGTTACGCGCGTAGCGCCAAAACCGTTCGGTCGATTTTCATGCCACTTGGCACAAAATTAGTTTGTAGCATGTAGTTTTGCACCTCGAAGCGATTTTTCGAAAATTCCATTTCGTTCTTTTTCTATTCGAATTCTTAGCGGAAATTCGATAAAATAGGGAAGAAATATTTCACACACATTTTCAAGTCTTATGTCATTCGAAAGCTTGGAATTTCCTGCACAAAATGAAGTTTTTTCGAAGTTTCTACGATCATCAGGAGAGCTGTAACAATTGTTTTTAGAATCCCGAAATTCAAGGCTTACCTTCAGTAAAGCAAGCCAAACGATTCTAAAATGGTTCAGCTCGATAATAAAATTTGTTTGAAAAGAGAGATGAAAAGAATTATTTTATCAACGGAAATCAACTTTTCATGTTGTTACTATGGTTACGTGTTCATACTTATTTTTGTTTCGTTCTTTTTCCAGGGTTGCCAGACGTAGTATTTTTGATTCTACGGTAGTATTTTTTCGGCCTAAATAAGGAGCGTAGTATTTTTCTGGCAACCCTGTTTCCAATATACTAATGACTTAATTAAAAGATTTGGCGGATTTTTTTTTTCATTTTCATAGATTTCGCATTTCAGCAACATTGATTTTGGCAACGTTTGGAAACAGTAGTATTTTGTAATATTTTTTTAGAGGAGGTATAGTATTTTTTGTTCCAATTCTCTGGCAACCCTGTCTTTTTCCCGGTGAAGATGCTTTGGGACCCTGCTTGGCGCGTTTTCAAAAAGTCAACTACGCAAAATAGCTAGGGTTACCACGCTTGGCGCGCCTATCGTTCATTTAGCGAGAAAAGGGTACCTAAAGCACAGATTAACGAAATATTGTATCAATTTCGATATTGCATCGTTTTTTTAAAGTGTTTCGTTTCGGAAAATGTATTGCTTTGTTTTTTAAGCTGGGAAAGAAAACTTTCTTCTTCTTTTAAACTTTGGTAAGATTTCTGTTGGTTTCTGTTATCAACAAAACTGTTCTTATTTTCTCTTTTGGCTTATTTTTGTCCATCTCCCTTGGGGTTGCATTCGAATGTTCTAAGGGGGTGTTTTACCCCATTTATCGGGTAAATCAGTGTTTTCAATGCAAGGTGATATGAATTGGTTAACAAAAGTGATATGAATTGGCGCGACCACTTGGCGATATATCGCCAAGCTTTTGATCGCCAAATATTTGACGCCAAATTGGCGATTTTTTTTTTTTTTGATTTAGGTTCAATTTGGCGCTGTTGGCGATATTTTGCGAAAAATCCACTGAATGATGTTAAAAACGACGATCTTTAGGAGATTAATCATTGTAAAATATTTTTTTTGCATTTTTTCGTAGCAAACTAGGGCTACAAATGTTTGAATTGTTATCTTGCTCACTCCAAGCACTATTTTAGCACTTAAGGCATCTACTAAGAAATTTACACGTAAAATTAAGTAGTGTGGGGTCCATATCAGATCTTTATATCCCTTTGAAGGAATTATAGTTGAATAAAACTAAAATAGAGCATTTTTTCTGATATATCAATTATTTTACAAATGAACTTTTAATTTTATACCACGGGCAAAGCCGTGCGGGTACCGCTAGTCATGAAATATAGTTTGAAAGCATATTTTTAGTTTTTAGCCTACTTTCCCGTCAAAAATAAAAAAAAGACGAAAAAAATATTAAAAGTGGCTTAATGCATCTAAAAAATATCGCCAAGTCCAAAAAAAAAAGTCAAAAAGAAACAAAAACGTAAAATAAATATCGGAAAATTAAAAATTGGAAAGTAGGGTATTGAGATGGGGAATTTGTGTGTCGTTCGGTCGATCTGTCGGTCTGTCTGTCCCCCCTAATAACTTTTGAATGAACATTCCGATTTGAACAAACTTTTTTTTTTTTTTGTAAGAAAAGCAGTCAAAAACTTTGTACAATTAATGAAGTTAAAAATGCAAGACAACGTGTCTACAAGTACAAATAAAAGGATTAAAAAGAGTTAGAAAACTCTGGCAAATAGCTATTTCGGGGCTATTATAAATGAAGCCCCATCATCAGTGCAAAAAGATGATGGTTCACTGACACAAGGCAAGTGAACCATCATCTGGGTTTTTGGGACTTTTGGGTTCACTTGACTGGTGTCAGTGAACCATCATCTTTTTGCACTGATGATGGGGCTTCATTTATAATAGCCCCGAAATAGCTATTTGCCAGAGTTTTCTAATTCTTTTTAATCCTTTTATTTGTACTTGTAGACACGTTGTCTTGCATTTTTAACTTTTTTTTTTTTTATTCGAAGGGTCTCAGCAAGGATACTTCATTACCGTATTTAAATTTTCCATTTGAACATTTTTTCGTTTAACATTGAACCATTCAAGCAAGCTTTCCCCACCTAATAACTTTTAAGTGAACCGTCCGAATTGAATAAACATTTTTTTTTTGGATCGAAAGATCTCGGAGAGGCTCATTCCCATACTTCGCTGTTTGATTTGAACCATTTTTACTTCCTTTTACGTAGTAAAGGAAGTATTGTGATCGCGAAAGAAAAATCACTCAAATTTGAGTCTAAATTTTGATTTTGCTCACCCCCGAAGGAATGTTCAGTAGTTTTTTCGACCTGTCAGCACTTGCATATGTACTTACCAACATATAAGCAGCCGAAAAATTATTTTCAACCACCCCCGAGTTAATTACGACGAGTTTTCTCGTGACGTCTGCATGTACGTATGTGCGGATGTATGTGCGTATATGGCTCGCATAACTCAAAAACTATATGCCGTAGAAGCTTCTAGCTTGGTATGTAGGCTCTGAGAATGGTCTAGTTGTGCACCTCCTCTTGTGGTTGCATTTGAATGTTCCTAAGAGGGTGTTTTACCCCTTTTTTGGGGTAAATCAGTGTTAATTTCAATGCAGACTCAAGTGATATGAATTGGCGCGACCACTTGGCGACATGTCGCCAAGCTTTTGGTCGCCGAGTGTTTGACGCCAACTTAGCGACATATCGCCAAGTTGGCTACAAATTTGGCGAAAAAATTATTTTTTGAATTTGGGTTCAACTTGGCGCTATTGGCGATATTTTGCGAAAAATTCACTGAATGATATTAAAATCAGCAATATTTAGAAAATCAACCATTGTAAAATATTTTTTACGTTGTTTCGTGGCAGATTAGGGGAGTAAATATTTGAATTGTTACCTTGCTCACTCCAAGCACTTTTTTTAACACTTAAGGCAACTACTAAGAAATTTACACGTAAAAGGAAGTAGTGTGGGGTCCATACCAGATTTTTTGTTTAATATTGAACCGTTCAGAAAAAAATTTAACATTAGAGCCTACTAGTCTGTGGAGTTAGCGACAAAAACAGCCGAAATATTTCACTTCCGGATACCAGTGTGAAATTTCGTACAGAGCTTATGTACATATATAAGAGCAAAAAACCGCCGGGAGACACTTGATCAGGGGTCATGAACTCCCGTAATGACGTCATCAAGATGGCCGCTTTTACAGGTAAATACGTTCGTTTAATTGCTTAAAACTCCATCATAGATTGAAATATTGTAAAACTCAAATGTTTCATCTGAAAGCTCTTTGAAAGAGCTATTTAGAAAGATTTAATTTTTCTTTCTGAGGTAAAGGTCCCACCTGTAATGACGTCATCAAAATGGCCGCTTTTATAGGTAAATACGTTTGTTTAACTACCCCTAAAACTCCATCATAGATTTAAATATTTCAAAACTTAACTACATCATCTGAAAGCTCTTTAAAAGATCTAATTAGAGAGGATTAATGTTTCTTTCTGAGGTCAAGGACCCACCTGTGATGACGTCATCAAATGGCCGCTCTTACACGTAAATACGTTCGGTTAACTGCTTAAAACTCCATCATAGATTAAAATATTGCAAAACTCAAATATATCTTCTGAAAGCTCTTTAAAAGAGCTATTTAGAAAGATGTAATTTTTCTTTCTAAGGTCAAGGGCCCACCTGTGATGACGTCATCAAAATGGCCGCTTTTACAGGTAAATACGTTTGTTTAACTCCCCCTAAAACTCCATCATAGATTTAAATATTTCAAAACTCAACTATGTAATCTGTAAGCGATTTATAAGATCTATTAAGAAAGATTTAATTTTTGTTTTTGAGGTCAAGGGCCCACCTGTGAGAACGTCATCAAAATGGCCGCTTTTACAGGTAAATGCCCGTATGTAACTGTTTAAAACTCCATCATATATTTAAATATTGCAAAGCTGAAATATATTATCCGAAAGCGCTTTAAAAGAGCTATTTTATAGTGCTTGGTTTTATTTTCTAAGACAAATAGTTGAAAAGTTATAACAATTTTAAATTGAAAATGTATAACAAACTTATTTACCTGTAAAAGCGGCCATTTTGATGACGTCATTACAGGTGGGCCCTTGACCTTAGAAAGAAAAATGAAATCTTTCTAAATAGCTCTTTTAAAGAGCTTTCAGATGATATATTTGAGTTTTGCAATGTATTAATCTATGATGGAGTTTTAAGCAGTTAAACGAACGTATTTACCTGTAAAAGCTGCCATTTTGATGACGTCATCACAGGTGGGCCCTTGACCTCAGTAAGAAAAATTAAATATTTTCTAAATAGATCTTTTAAAGCGCTTTCAGATGATATAGTTGAGTTTTGAAATATTTAAATCTATGATGGAGTTTTAGGGGGAGTTAAATAAACGTATTTACCTGTAAATGCGGCCATTTTGACAACGTCATTACAGGTGGGACCTTGACCTCAGAAAGAAAAATTAAACCTTTCTAAATAGCTCTTTTAAAGAGCTTTCAGATGATATAGTTGAGTTCTGAAATATTTAAATCTATGATGGAGTTTTAAGGGGAGTTAAATAAACGTATTTACCTGTAAAAGCGGCCATTTTGATGACGTCATTACAGGTGGGACCTTGACCTCAGAAAGAAAAATTAAATATTTTCTGAACAGCTCTTTAAAAGAACTTTCAGATGATATATTTGAGTTTTGCAATATGTCAATCTATGATGGAGTTTTAAGCAGTTAAACGAACGTATTTACCTGTAAAAGCGGCCATTTTGATGACGTGTAAATTTCTTAGTAGATGCCTTAAGTGCTAAAATAGTGCTTGGAGTGAGCAAGATAACAGTTCAAACATTTACATCCCTAGTTTGCCACAAAACAATGCAAAAAAAAATGTTTTTCAATGATTAATCTCCTAAATATCGCCGATTTTAACATCATTCATTGGATTTTTCGCAAAATATCGCCAATAGCACCAAATTGAACCCAAATAAAAAAAAAAAATTTTTTTCGCCAAATTTGCCTCCAACTTGGCGATATGTCACCAAATTGGCGTCAAACACTTGGCGACTAAAAGCTTGGCGATATTTCGCCAAGTGCTCGCGCCAATTCATATCACTTTTGTCTGCATTGAAATTAACACTGATTTACCCCATAAAAGGGTAAAAACCCCCTTGGGGAAATTCGAATGCGACCCCGACGGGAGGTTCACAAGAATAAGCCAAAAGAGAAAATAAGAACAATTTTGCTGCTCACAGAAATCTTACCAAAGTTTAAAAGAAGAAGAAAGTTTTCTTTCCTAACTTCAAAAACAAAATAACAGAAATTTCGTGCATTATTCTTCACCATGATAATAAAAACAATAAACATCGACAAACATCAACCAGCAAATGATAAATTAAAAGCCAAACTCGTTCACTCAAGCCATTTACTGCAATTTATATTGAAATTTAAAAAAAAGGAAATAAAATATGTTTTGCCAGACGATAAATTTAGAATGGTTTACTATCATGTTGTTTCTTTTTTGACCTCATTTAGTTAAACAATGTTTCCCTCTTCTACACTACTCGTCAGATCGCCAAAATATCTCTAAACTCACAAAAATGGTACGCGTCAGTTTCTTCCTTCTCTACATTTTTTAAAGAAAGGACTCGATTTCTCATTTGATTGACAGGTGCCATCTTATCACGATTTTATTATATTTCATTTAACTAATTTTAATAAGGCTTGGAGTTTGGATTGCTACAAAAAACAAATACATTTTTAAAATTATTAATGGAAAAAGAACGAAACAAATAAACGAAATAAAAACGTAACCATGGTAACAACATTAAAAGTTGATTTCCGTTGATAAAATAATTCATTTCATTAACCATTTTAGAACCGTTTGGCTTGCTTTACTGAAGATAAGCCTTGAATTCCGGGATTCTAAAAACAATTGTTACAGCTCTCCTGATGATCGTAGAAACTTCGACAAAACTTCATTTTGTGCAGAAAATTTCAAGCTTTCGAATGACATAAGACTTGAAAATGTGTATGAAATATTTCTTTCCTATTTTATCGAATTTCTGCTAAGAATTCGAATAGAAAAAGAACGAAAACAGATGAATGAATGTCGTATGACTGAATCATGAGTTGTGCCCAACTTTACCTGAAAAGGGAATTTATTTCCCCTAAAAAGCAGTACTAATAAGGCCTTCGGCATCAATTCACTCTGTACTCCACTTCAGTTAACTATATCAATATTTTTTAATTCTTAAAGATAGGATAACCATCACTTTTTACAGCAGAAACAATATGCTAATAAATGTAAACAAACATTTGGGTGGTCCTTGTTCAGCGCTCTCTGCAAATCTTTACCATAGATGTTTTGAGAAATGATACAGCCTGTATAAAACGCTATCTAGTGAAGCCTTGGTGATACATAAATAATGCATCGTATCATTATTATTATTATTTTTTTGGATTACAACATAAAATAAGGCTTATTTTAGGGGTACAGTAAGTCATCACACATATTTCACAAAAACTTCATGCTAGGGTCTTTTTGTTCATGTCGTATTTTCTGGCCTCATGTTATTTTTTTGCCCATTCGATCAATTTCATTTTCCAAAAGTAGTACTTTGGACTGAAGTAGAGCCTTAATATAGACAGGCCGACGCATCAAGCTTTGGATCCAACTTATTTTACTTTCTTTTACTTATTACTTATTTATTTTACTTTATTTTTTTCTTAACTTTTACTTTCAATTTTGCATTGTTGCAGCGCTAGGATTACCAGAAAAAGTTTCGGGACATTGCCAAGCTTTGTTGATTTCTCTTAAAAAATTACGAAAATGCGATTATTTGCCGGAAAAGACAACCACTCACTGGAAAGGACAACTCTCAAACACGACCTGGATCCAAAATGGTCAAACTTCTTGATGCGCCGGCTCGGCTATACGGTCTATATAGGGGTCTTAGACTGAAGGAAACTCCCCCATTGACATAACAACAACAGAAGTAGATGTAGCTTGTTGCACGCACCTGAGAGGCGCTGAATGCAGATTTGATAATTTTAGAATCAACATTAAGATTGGCCTCTGGTCCGTGATTACTCCGTGAACTGGACGGGGAAAATATGTTCTTTTTAAAATTACTGTGTTTAACCAAAGCCTCCTAAATACTAAATGCCTACTACTTTCTGGTTTTTAGCACACAGAAAAAATTTCTCCCTTGATTCACAACGTACTGCCATCTATCGGAGTTCTTCAAGACAGAGTTTACTTTTGGTTGATTTCTAAATTTAAATTTAAAAGTTAACCAATCAAAAAATTAAATTCGAATATTGCTTGAATTTATCACCATAACAACCAAGGTGGCGTTTAAAGTGGAACCAATGTGTCCCGTAACGAAGCAAATGTAGGCATTTAGTATTTAGGAAGGCGTTAGTTTTACGGGATTGTAAGACGAAATATTTTGAAACTATCAAGTCATTGAAAATGGATCGAAAAGATTTAAGCTCAAAAGAATATTTGAATGCTTATATTCTACCGATTGTGAGAGAGGCTTTTGAGGCTTTGATGTTTGAAAATCCTCAAGATCAAATTCATTTCGTGCTGGAATATTTTATAAAACATAAATCGAGATTTACGAAACACAGATGAAGGAAGATATTCAATGTTTTGGTTTCGGATCTTCAAGATAGGACTGGATATCTTTTTTTCATTGAGGAGGAATAAGGGTGAATTATCATAACGTGGAATATGACAAATTGGGGAAAAAGCTTTTCTAGTGCTGAAACAAATATTGCCATTTAAGTGTATGTCTTTTAAATTTGAATATCTAAAATTAAATTAGACAACTGATTTCTTTTTTTCATTTTAAAGTAACTTCTACACTTGTTTATTAGTATGTTTTGTTTGAAAATTAAGCATAGAATTTTGAATTTCAGCAATATTGATTTTGGTAACTTTTGACAAGAATATAAGCTAATTTTACTAGTTTGGCGAACATATTTCTGAAAATACGCCAAGTGTCCCACGTTATGATAATGCTCTATGAATTTGGACTTGCGTGGAAAGTTACAACAAAATATATCACATTTACAATAGTTTCCGTAATGAAGTACGTATTTGGTGCTTCAAGATGTATAATTTGGATCTTTCGTACTTCATATTTTTTGACAAGGAAGATACGGTGTAACTTTTGTTGGATGATTGCTTTTCTTGAAGTTCGCCAAATCTACAACCAAGACGTTGTCAAACATCGCCAAACAATTTGTATTGCATAACTCGAGGAAGGACTGAACTCTGTTTGAAAAATGTGAAGTCGATGAAATTAAGACACAACTTTTCTAGTATCTGCAGTTGTTTTGGAATTTGAAAGCTTTTATAATCACGTATGTTTATCGGATATGCGTCAAATCATGTCTTATGTACATTATAAATAAGAAAAAATCTTTTAGGGGTAGAAAATTATGAAAATTAGATGACAAAGTTGCCTTAAAGCTTCTTTTATTTTACTGCGTGAATTCTTTTATATTCAGATATTAAAAGAATTTGGTTTAGATATTGATTATAAAATAATACTTACAAACTTACAATCAAAGATCGCAGCTAGGTGATTATGCTGCATTATAAAAGTTTTAATTTTGTATAAATTTCCGTCTATCATTTCAGATTCTTTTAATATTAAACATTCTACAATTAGCTATTTAAAAAGTTCTTAAAACCTTAATTCCGGGGATATTCCGATAACTGGAAAATTGGCATTGTAGTCAAATTTTTGCATGAACAATTGAATTTTCATAATCCAATTGATTAATGATAACTCAAACCCTCTGCAAATAGACTTTCTTACTCTTTTTTACGTGAGCAAAACAAGGAAGAAGAAATGAAAAACGGTGAGAAGAAAATTAGTGCTATAGGGTCAGGTATGGGAAAGTGGGTCTATGGGGGAAAGTGGGGCTATATTGAAAGACCCCAATTTTCTCTTTTCTGATTGAAATACTTTGTTGATTCTTGTTTTGAGATATTAATTGAGATGATAGCAAATACTTTTGTGTTAGTTTTAGAACACTCTAAGCAAATTAAATGCTTACAGAACTTTTATTTTATGCTTATTGAATGTAACTTGTAAGGGTTAGGTATTTATGAACTTCCCTTCAGAATCATTATTCATTGACAAGTGCTATTAATTTTAGTGTAGACTTGTAGTAGATCTAAGGATCAGCCCTACACATAAAGACATAAAAATAAAATTTATAATCCTATATTTATTATGAGGTGTTTTCTGAGGTGGGGTAAAGTGGGCCTATGGCTAAATTTTCCTGAGGGTATACGATGACGTTACACATTTAGTAAATTGGTGCTATTTTTATGATTTTGTATGCTTATTTTTTGTTATCTTGCTAAAATTGGCTTTTATTCTGTTAATTTACATGCTTAACTGTACTTGCTTGCTATTTTCTCCGCTTTGCCATCAGTAAAACATGGAAGTCTCTTGGCTAGAAATTTACAAGATATCACTAAGTTGGCATCACTTTTGGTGACTTACTTTTGTCACCAAATTGGTCGAAAAATAACCAAGCTTGGAAACATTTGGCGCATTTTTAAACAAAAAAAAGTTTTAGAGACTGTTCTAGAATTTTTCAGTGTTGTGAATGATAGCAAAAAGAATAAAACTGTTGACATTGTTTCATTCGTTAAATAAAAGGTAAAATTTTTTTGTGCATTTGTACCTTTCAATGAAATTAATGTATTTTAATTTCATTGTATACTTATGTCAAGATCTCCTATTTACATATTTTCATTAAAATGTACACTAATTTCTGAATTAGACCCACTTTTCATGGAGGAAAGTGAGACTATCAACACATGATACTTTAAATGTATCACTGAGAGAAAACAATCTAACTATAATAAAATGATTCTGCTTCGTACTTAATCTATATGAACCCAATGTATATAAAATGCATCAAAAGTTTCCTTAAAATTAATTTAATCATGTGATTTTGGGACCGTTTCTAAAAAAAGCTCGATTTTAGAACCACTTTATCCCACCTGACCCTAGTAATACCAATGTTTCACTCGATAACGTTTTATGTAGTGCTGTTTAATTACTCAAAAGATCAAAGGGGCGGGATTAAATTTTGTAAATCCCGCAAGGTGGCGTATTCGAGCTCTGGAGTTGAGGATTTCAATTGAGGTTGCTGAAAATCTTTACTTTTCAATTTATCGTTTGCTGATTGAACTTTGCTGATGTTTATTGGCTGCGTTCAGACATGGCCGCACTAGATCTACTATACTGGCCGTCACAATAGCTGAATTTTGTGGAAACTGAGTTACGTCACGTAAAGTTTAGTGATACAGCGCCATCTAGCGCTATGAATCTGAAAATTACTTGATGTTACCTTGGCGCGCTTGGCATATATTTGAAAATGCATCATCGTTTTAGCTTGACAGTTTTTCGCCAGTATTTCCGCTTGATTAAGTTTCAGTTTGAAAACACTACGGAATAGCTTTTTAAAAAGTGCCGAGTTTTGGTGTGGGATTATTTTTTCATTTTGTTTTTTTATTCTATCGCATTTTAATTCAGAGGTGATATTTTTTTTTTAATTTAAAGCGCCGCGTTTTATTCAGGAAATATTTTTTAATAGTAGAAATTATATTTTTGTTTATTTATTTATTTTTGTTATTTTCATACATGGGTGTGAATAGAACAAAAACACATTGACACATAACAATTAGTAATTATTTATTTGATGCATTTTATACACAAAAACTTTTAATTATATTTCCTTTCACGAAATTATAACATAAATTCATATTGAAGCTTTTCAATTTGCTTCTAGGGAAAAAGCGCCCAAATTCTTTATAAAAGATTAATAAGCGACCTTATTTTTCGGAGGTTAAAAATGGTGGTGCACTAATAAATCGGAAATAATCGGGAGTCGGCAACATTTCAGTTTGTACTGTATGTCAATCTTGGCCGATTAATTAGCTTTAATGTAAAAAATATGTTTGCAATAAAATTACTTTGAGAGCTTAGAATATATGTAATGTAACTAACTATGCTTAATGAATTTTTGCCAATTAATTGGCATTTATTTTATTTGTTTATTTACTTATTTATTTGTTCATTTATTATTATTATTTATTTATTTTTTTAACAATAACGATGTTACTTACTGCTTTCACTTCCCGTTGAATGGCATTTGCTCCTTTTCAGAATGAAGGAAGTGCGATAAATATCCTTAGAAAGCTCTTGCGAGAATGCGTAAAAATAGATCTGATGCAAAATCTCGTGAACACGATGATCAATATTAAAATAAAACTATTTAGGCCCTTTTATTATTTTTTGCTTTTTTCCCAAAGTCATTACGAAGTCAAGTAATCTAAACAAATTCATTTTCAGTAAGCTGATAATAAACGACTAAAGTACAAAACATAAAAATTTGCTCTCATATAGTTCAAAATTACTTACAAATTGAGATCTAACATTTTCTAACCATGGTGATATCATTAAAAAATTTTGCGTAATAAGTTTCTCACCATTAATAGAATGAGGTCGCCGGGCATGAAAAGATATATATGTACAAATTGAGGGACAGAATTGATAAATTTAATAATAAGGTAGAGAAGGTAAGTAATTTTCGTTTTTTTTTTTTTTTTTTTTTTTTTTTTTTTTTTTTCCAGCAGAAACATAATGAACATTGCAGAAATTGAGCACAGTGAAATAACTTACTACACGAATACAGAACATAAAAAATAGCTTCATTTCAGTTTGAAAGTAAATTTTGTAAACATTTTCCTGCAATGCGCAACAGCCGAAGCTTCGGTATTCGGCGCTTCGGCCAAATGCCGCTTCGCGCCATATCAAATTTTAACTATGTTATGAGCAGCTCTGTGACAGTTAATTGATCTACAATCTAAAGTACTTCATGAAAAGAACTGCGCACTCATTAAGCAACCACCTCACAAGACAAAGCTTCCCGCCTGGCAGGACTGAAAACAATTTAAAAGAACAATACACACAGGTTAGTTGTAGTTTGGCACAAACTTGGAGGGAAAACTCGATATCATAACTTTTTAAGGCTGAGTATTTAAGGTTTTCTTGGCGGGGGATTTTTTTACAACACTGTTGTTTTTGGGGAGATCATGATTACTATTAATATTGCTGTTGCGAGGCAACAAAATTTATGCTACAATGGATTGAAAATTTAATCACTTAATGGGGAAAATGACATGAAATTTACTGTTTTCCTTAATAACTTTTTTTTCTAGTGAACAAATATCGTCATATGAGTACATGGTACCTAAGTTACACCATCTCCTATCGATTAAAAATAGAATCGTCCAAATAGGTTCAGTAGATCAGATCTCCCCAAAAACAACAGTGTTGTAAAAAAATCCCCCGCCAAGAAAACCTTAAATACTCAGCATTAAAAAGTTATGATATCGAGTTTTCCCGCCAAGTTTGTGCCAAACTACAACTAACCCGTATGTATAGTTCTTTTAAATTGTTTTCAGTTTTGCCAGGCGGGAAGCTTTGTCTTTTGAGGTGGTTGCTTAATGAGTAAAAACTTCCCGCCTGGCAGGACTGAAAACAATTTAAAAGAACTATACATACAGGTTAGTTGTAGTTTGGCACAAACTTGGCGGGAAAACTCGATATCATAACTTTTTAAGGCTGAGTATTTAAGGTTTTCTTGGCGGGGGATTTTTTTACAACACTGTTGTTTTTGGGGAGATATCACATATTTTTGCATTAATATTATTTCTTTGCCTGTTTTTTTTTTCTCTTCAAAATTTACTGTGCATGTTTTTTTTTCCCTTCAACATTTTTCTTGGCGGTCCGACATCTGTGGTTTTCTTGGCAGCATGCATTTGGTGCAAAAGTTCAAGGATCTTTTCAGTCTAGGATAAATTTGAAATCAATCACAATGTACCACCCGAACCGACACAAAACAAACCTAGTTGCTAACAATACTACGATTAAATTAAAAGTTAAAAAAAAAAAAAAAAACCCAACCCTTACTGCCGATCTCATATTAAAATGAACTAAATTGAAGATCCCTTTTAAAAGCCTTATGCAATAAAATCAATTACAAATATTTTATTTGTTAACAAATAGAAACTGGCAACAAATGAAATTATAAATCATTGAGTTTTCTTTCCTCGTGGTCCAACAATGAAAACATAAATGCTCAGATGTTGAACAGAGCTAGTAGATAGAAATCGGACCAATTTTAAGCATTAATAACTCCGGGGTGCGATGACCCCGGGGGGTAAATTTTGGGAAAATGTCCTCAATGTCTCATCGAGAATATTCATACCAAAAATCAACACTAAAGACCCCCGGGGAGAAAAGATACGGAAAATAAAAACGAGGGGGGAGGGGGTTGGGGGTCGAAAAACCCCCTATGCCGAGCTTTGGGACGAAATAAATGTGGGTGCAAAAGCAGAGCTCAATCCGAGAGGGTCCTGGATGTTTTGCTTTAGTATGTGCCGTCAGGGGCCGCTGGAGATTGAGTATACCAAAAATGAACTCTTATACACCGTTTGCACTGCGAAATAAGTGCACTCAATCACAAGTGCACTTACGAGTTAAGCTCACTTACTTTGAATGCTGTTTGCACTGGAGAACGCACTTAAAGCTTAACTGTAAACCGCTGCTTCGAGTGGAACGGCAAATTAACTGTAACTGTAATTTCGAAGATTTAAATGCCTCGGCTGTAGCTCTGATTAACTGTGACTGTGATCTTTTATGCAGTTTACTGTTTTCAAGAGGTAAACGTGCAAACATTAAACGACAAATTTTGGCGATGATTGGCGGGAAAAAGATCGCTATTGCCCTGTACAAGCTAGCCTCTTCAGCGGATTACTGGACTATAACCCACCTTTTTGGGTGTTCAAAAGTCCACCGTTTGTGAATGTGTTCTGGAATTTTGTGACTTTCTCGTGAAAAATTACCAGCCAGAAGTTATAAAATTTCCATCCACTCAGGAAGAGATGTCCACCGTTGTTGGGCTGTTTGAAAGCGAATGGGGGTTTCCTCGATGCTGTGGAACCGTTGATGGTTCCCACATTGAAATAAAGCCGCAGAGTTTTTGCGGGAGGGGGGGCGGTGCAGCATGTACCATTACATAGGCACCATTTGTACATGGTGGCGCAAAACTTTGAAGAGTAGTATCCGAATTTGAGTTTGACTGCAGGTTCCACTTTTGCGCGTAGCACGACAGTATAGTCAAGAGAAGGAAAACTAAACAGAGGGGAATTTGCGGATATAGCCTCTTCTAAAATTCGGAAAACAATTCTGTTTTCAACACAATTGGCATAAAAGCTGAAAAAGTTTGAAATTGTTACATGAATGACAATTAATAAAGTTCTCTTATAGGAGACATTAGTTTTGAAATGATATAAAATTTGACTTTTTATGAGTTTGTTTACTTTTTTTCCAAGCAATGAAGTCACTGACTACAGTTACTTCTTTTATGCATATTAAAAAATCTTTTAAACAAAATAACAAATCAGATAACACATGAAATTGAGTACTATTTATTTAGTAATGATTTTAAAACTTTTCTTTGTTCCTTCATAATCACAATGACATTTGCATCATTTTCTAATGATTGTCTCATTAGCGAACAAATTTCTTTCGAGTTTTCATCATATGCTTTCTGCATTTCATTAAACTTCTGCAAGAGCTCCCCCAAAAATCTTTTTTTTTTCGTTCCTGCGGTCTTTTTCTTCGGCCTCTGAAAAGAATAAACAAAACAAATCATGAAAATTACAGAGTCTGTAAATAAAAGTAGAACAAGAAATTGTAATGAAATTTACCTGTTTTAAGGTTACCAAATGTATTCATATTTTTTATTTTGTGTACCTAAGCACACTACGAAAATTGGAGGTGATTAGGGCTCAAGCTACTGAAAACTCTCATCATCTGTGTATCATGCATCACAACAACACGGTTCACCCTCTGATGAAAAATGTACATACAACTTGAACAGCGTCTAGTTCACCAGCACCTTTTTTTTTTTTTTTTTTTATACACTTCAACTTTCAAAATTATGTAGTTTGATTATCTCTGTATGTTTATTTTTCATCATTTTCTTTGTTTTTCAAAAAACTATTTCTAAAAATTCATTTAAGTTCCGAAAATTTATAGCTCATAAAATTATACCATTCCCAAGACACACAAATTTAATTAGTGGCAGGTGATCATTTAATACCCACTTAATCCAGGACATTTAATTATTTATATAACTTTAAAGAAATACTCTAAAGGTACGGTATGGTAAAAAGTAAAGATACACCGAATATTCAGTACACTGCTTTTTCAGCAGATAAACCGAATAATCAGTTTGTGCAAATGTTTTAAAACGGTAGCTTGCAAAATCGGAGGAAAATGGGGTTTATGGTACCTCGAATTATTGAAAACTTGAATCATCGGTGAAATTCTTTTAGCAACAGAAACTTAACACTTTTTTGGCGACAAAAGGATGTAAAACAAGGTCAATTTCAAGTTATTTTTCACATTATTTCCAAAGCCTAATAAAGCAGTTATTAAAAAAAATTGGTGTAAACGCCACATTACTTCCTTTTACGTTTAAATTCCATAACAGATGCCTTAAGTGTTAAAATAGTGCCTTAAAGTAAACAAGATATCAATTCCAACATTTACACCCCCAGTTTGTCACGAATCAATGCAAAATAATGTTTTACAATGATTCATTTTCTAAATATCGTCGATATTAAAATGATTCAGTTAATTTTTCGCAAAATATCGCCAATAGCGCCAAATTGAATTTTTTTTCATTCAACATTGGTAATTAATTGTAAACAATCAAAATCCTTGACGCTCATGAATGAATTTTGGAAATAATCACTAATTTCAGAACATTTAATTACATGGAAAAAAGTTACACAGGTGTATGCATTAGATAAAAGAAAAATATGAAAAATACTACTAACCTGTAACGCCGGGTGAGATTTTGGATTTTTCCGGAGATTTCTGCAGAAGCTCTATTGAATCCATAATTCTTCAGACTCTCCTCCATGCCTTCATAAACCAATCTATTGCGCTTATTTTGTTTTGTAATTTATCAATGCACTAATTGTGTAAGTTCAACAGGGCAAACGTTTCATCATCTGCCCAGTTGTTTACGTTTCAAAGCGGCAGCCATCTTTGAGTGAGAAATTGTAAAATGTCGCTCGACTTGAGCGACCTTAAGATGCGCTAAGTGAATGCGCAGTGGGTTGGAAGAAACTTAAGCGGCTTAATTTCAGCAGTGCAAACGGGCCATAAGGATCTTTATGGGGCTGAGATACAGAGGGGTGAAAACCCCGGTTTGGTTACTCGCGTAAACAGTCCTAGTCGCTCTTTTACATTTTTATTGGTGACGGAAATTTCTTGGCGGCTTGTATTTGGTTTTCTTGGCGGGGCGGGACGCTCCCGCGTCCCGTGATGTTATGTGCGAACAAACAAACAACAAAAAAAAAAAAAAAAAAAAAAAACATACGCTTTGAATTGATAACCTCCTCCTTTGTTGAAGTCGGTTAAAAATGAGAATCGAACAAGAACATTGAGAAACTCTACAGCTTTATATTATTATAGTATGATTTATCTATTTGTACTGCATTTTCGCGATGTCGCAAAGATGATGAAAAATTGAAAAGATCTTTTAAAGACAAGGAGGAGCAACAACATTTCGCCTATCTTTTATTAAAAAAAAATATTAATTATGTGTTTCATATATATTTTTATTATTCTATTTGAGTAAAAATATCAGTCAATGGTCAACATAAGCAATGGATGAAAGACATAGTGCTAGGACTGAAAATCTAAGAGAAAGGATTTAAAATCCATAACCTTTATGTCATAACAGCTTTTCGGAACACTAATTAAATTATAATGGAATGCATAAATTAAGAACAAAATAATTAAATTAATAAAAAATAATTGAAACCTTAAGTGAATGAAAAAATAAATAAATAAATGAATAAAATAAAACAATTGCTTCAATAATCTACTTATATTAAAAACTGAGTATCTTTCTCACTATCTTTCTTTCTATCTTTCTAACTATCTTTCTATGTCACGCTTCTTTCTCCTGAACGCCAATGAACTGAAAGTCGAACCAGGTACCGATAGATAGGTAATTTTTCAAGCTTCTTTAGTTTCAATTGATATAATTATACGATTTTAATTAGCGAAGATATCAATTAATAAGTAGTCAAGTTTAAAGCGATTAAGCCTAATAAATGATTAAATATGAAATCCATTCTTGCAAACCGTCGTTGCTATGAAACAGTATAATAACAATGATAATGAGAATTTTGCATGAAGGCTTAACTAAATCAAACACGAAACTCATAAGCGGACCACTTACGTAGAATTTTTATCGCTAGCTACTGGTAATATTTTGAAACATTTATTTGTTGAAGAGCCATCTACTTATATTAAAAACTGAGTATCTATGTCTGCTTTTTTTCTTTGAGCGACCTGAACTTACTGAAACTTTCCTCACCATCTTGAAGGCGTGAAGCATCTCAATAATTCGAATGATTTTTTTATATAGGAAAAAAGTAAAGGCGTGAAGCGCCTGTAAGCGAGCCGCCTTGGCGGGGAGTAATTTCTTTAAATTTTTTTTCTCACTACTTTCAGGGCACGAAGTGCCCGTGCAACGCCGGGCCACGTGCGTGGTATGTCTTGAAATCGAATGAACATTAAATTATATCAAATAATATAATTTCAGAATGAGGTAAAAGTTAGAGAGGGGGGACGTTATGCATCAGCATGCCGCAGGAAGCTAATCTAGCTGCCCTGGCAGCTAGTCTATATACATAAAAGACTACTTTTGAAAACGTATGTCCGGGGTAATCTTCCAAACTACTGAACCGATTTTAACCATTTTTTCACCGTAGATAGCTACAGTAACAGGGAGCAGGATAAGCTATAATTTATTTCTAAAAAGCTTAGTTTAAAAAAGTTATTATGGAAAACAGTTAATTTTATGTCATTTCCCCATTAAATGATTAAATTTTCAACCCATTGTTGCAAAAATTTGGTGCCATGCAGCAACAATATTGATTGTAATCATATTGAAAATTTTGAACCAAGGCTTCTCTGGAGTAAGTATGGAATTTATTGCCTTCTAAGGATTTTTATATTTATCTGAGCCAACAATCGCTAACGGGTGAAATAAAAAAAAATTGATTTTGGCAATAGTTAGAGAATAGAAAGTGTTTATAGTCAAAAAAATTCTAAATTAGGTACATAAGATATTTTCACCTCACCAATGTTGTCACGAGGATAGAAACTAATAATGGGACTTATTTAACGAGCAATATTTGGAAATGGTTAATTTCAGTGCGATTGATACTGTAAATATATATTTATTTTAATATACCAAGCTTATAGCATTTCCTATTTACCCAAACATTATCTGTAGCTTGCTATTTTTTTTTTAGCTTGCATTATTTTTTTTATAGTTTATCCATAACATAGCCATTGTTTACAGAAGTAGCCATTATGTTTATAGATATGCACTTTAGTGTTGGGAAATTTATGAATGAGTTTCACTAAACTACCCTACACCCACAGAAACCCGGGCAGGGCCGGGTACCCGGCTAGTAGATTAAATAAGAGAATTATAACTTTAAAATAAATGAAGACATTGTATTAATTTTAATTAACTAAATAATTACTTCAAATGCATATTTTTATTAGAAACAAGGCCTTATAAATTGAACGTACAGATACTCATTTATTAAATAAAACACTATTAAGTAATCTGAAAGAAATGGATCGTACATTAATAAATTTTAACGCATTTAGTATAAAATTTATCTAAAAAACAGCATTTTACAAAAAGAGGGAGAGCTCCAAGTTACAGAAAAATAACTTAAAGAAATTGTCACGATACCTAAAGTTTTTCCTGCTGGTTCACTGACAAAAAGCTTGTTTGTTTTTCCTCGCAGGGCTTTTCATGTTCTTCAGGAATTAAATATGAATACGATTTCCATCTTTTGCATTTACGAATACTCGATCTCAAATTTTTATTCTCGTCGTCATTGCTGTTCATCGTTTCATGAAACATACAAAAATCTAATCCCGACTCGTACATGAGTTTAAGAATTGGTTCATCTTCAATAAATTGTAGCATCTTCATCACAAAAGCCGATGGCACATCTTCAAAATCCAGTAGTAGCCCAATGTTTTCCAACATTGGACAGCCATGAGCCAGAGCATTGTGCAAGTTTACACCACTGTAGAGTTTAGATGTTTTAGTCAAAATTTTTTCTTTATCCTCGCTTTCTTCTTCTGTATCCTCGCTTTCTTCTTCTGCATCCACGCTTTCTTCTTCTGTAGCCTCGGATTTAGATGTTCTAGTCAACATTTTTTCTTCATCCTTGCTTTCTTCTTCTGTAGCCTCTAATTTAGATGTTTTAGTCAAAAATTTTTCTTTATCCTTGATTTCTTCATCAGTAGCCTGGATGCAATGCATGCTTTCAAACAAAAGCATTTCCGATGAAGCTCGAACCAGTGGATCTTGCATAAATCTTCTAGTAATTTTATGCACAGTATATTCTTTTGCTTTCTCACTTTTTGCTGCGGTCCATAAGTTGTTGATTTCTGGACATTCTTCAAGAAGTATACTTCTTAAAGCACATATCCTATTTAAAATTACAGACAATTTATTCACACTTGGAATTTCTCTTTCTTTCCCCTCGATAAGATTTGAAAGAAGCAATTTGGTTTCATCTGAAAAATGCATCACATCATCCAGCATTGTAAACGTTTTCTTTTGGACACTGTTTTTAGAAAGAACTTTCTCCAGTTCATCAACTGGGTCGCCCGAAGCTTCAACGATTGACTTCGCTCTTTCACGGTCAGTGCGGTATATTTTCTTTAACTCATCACGTTTATTCTTTGAAAGCATGAGAGACTTGAAGCAATCGTGGAGTTCTTTTTGTTCGAGCGAGTTCCCGGTTTCTATGGATTCCAAAACTTTTTCTCTAGCTGTTCGGACCGATTTGGGAACTTCGCTTCTTATGTGCGATTTTTCCTCTTCAGTCAAAAACAATACACCTTTGTGAGTTTTTTTGAACTTTTCTATATTAATAATCGAAAAATTTTCATCAGACTTCTTGTCCTTGGTTATATCAAAGAACGAGGCGAAGGTTCTTGAACTAGCCAACAATTCTTCGATTTTGCCTTTGGCATCTGCTTCAGTGTGGCAGTTATCATCAAGCCAGTCCTCTTTACACATTTCTGTTACAGATTCAGGCATATTAAACTTAGCAGACTCATTAAAAATAGTAAGCAGGAATTGCACTGGCCAAGCAACTTCTTTGGCTTTGGCAACGAAATCGACTGTTTTACACTTATCACTTTTCCAGAACGAATCTTTTTGCAATGCTTCCTCCATGCATTGAAAAATATTTTCAAAAATAATTTTGAATTTTAAGAAATGATTTCGTATGATAGTTTGAAGGCCCTTTTTCCATAAAACATTTGATTTCATGATGACTGTATTCCAAGATTCAGTCAGCTTCTTAAAATCAAAACCACAAAATTGTGTGTGTTCAGTTTGATTTTGATGGACTTCCTTAATTAGTTTGCCTACAAAGTTCACTACACAATGAGTAACACTGTAATCCTCCAAGTCCATGATTGGCGTAAAAGCTTCCTTTAATTTCAAAATTTCTTGCTTTATATCACGGAACAATTTAAGATCAGTCTCTGCTTTTAGTTTCAAAAAATACGAACTCTCTTCTAAATGACACATTTGATGTCGAAGCTGCTTCAAAGTTGAAAGCTGTTTCGCTGAAATACTCAGAGCTAGCAGTCGTCGAACTGATTTTGGCTGCTTTGAGAAAATTATGTCTTCTCCAATTACTTGCAAAGCTCTTTCAATTACCAAGACTGATTTCATGTCTTCTACTTCCACTTTTAATGCAGTATCTAGGTAAAATTTTAACTTGCGAATAAGAACCTCATCTCTAATTTCGGGAAAGTCGTGGAAAGCACGAAAAATTTCATCTTCAGGAACGCACTTCAAAATTTTACCTTCCTCAATCTTCGTTTCGTGCAACTCATTTCTGAAATTTATGACCTTTTCCTTAAAAACCATTCTCAGGAAAAAGGAGATAGGACAAAGGTTATTATTTGAAACTCTTTTGTTGTTTAAGGAATAAAGAGTTCTGCAGTGAGGAAAAATCATGTGGTCAAATCTTATAGCTAAGTAAAAGAAAGATTCTATGTCAGAATATAGGGATTTGTTTTCCATTTTCAATCTGTCTTTCAGAAGAAATATGTTGTCAAAGAACATCATGGCACTAATGGAATCTAACATCGTGTAGAAAACTTTCTTTTGTTTGTAGTCATGGAAAGCTGAAGTACCAAAGCGGCCTTTCTTAGACCAGAAAAATTCTTCGTATGTATTAAGAATACACATAATTTTATTCTTTCTTCTACGTTCTTCAAAGTAAACTGTGTTTTCTGAAGACTCTTCATCTTCTAATTTGTTATTTCCAGAGCCAACATTAATTAAAAACTGATTTAAGAGCAACAGCTCTTGTATTTTCAACATTAGTTTTCGTTTCTTCTCTTGAAATTTGGGGGCATCAAGTTTATCTTGAAAAGTGTTCAGCATGACACTCATAGTCCTCAAACTGGTAATGACATTAGCATCGGGCTCACGATAAGTTCCAGAGGATTTCTCGTTAGCATTGCAAACGTGCAAGAACAAGGAGTAAACTATCGGATGTTTATAACAAGTTAAGGCATGTAATAAAGCTGGATAACCATCTTTGTCTTCAACTGTAGGATCGGTTTCAAATCCTGCTTCCGAAAGTTTATGCAAAGCATATGATGACTGGTACAATTGAGGAATAAAGTCTTTGCAGTTGCTGTCACTTTTCAAGACAGCTATGATAAATGGATCCTTTTCATTCGTAATTTTTTGAAATTTCCTTATAAATTTAGGATTTAGCTCAGCACATTCTAAAGCATTCACAAAAGCCTTTTTTTGAAATTTCAAGCCAATTTCTTTTTGAATTCCAAAACTAAAATTCGATCCTGTTTTGTCGGATTGAAAAAGAGTGATACTTTGATTTTTCTCATCGATCCCGCTTGGAAAAATTAATTCAATTTCTGGCTCATCGGTCTTTGTTATTTTCACTATTGAACATAGCAGCAAATCCGAAGCTGCTTGCAGTTTCCGTTTTATTGATAAAGAACTCCACTGCAGTTTTTCTGTGAAGGATGAGACAACTTTTTTAAGGTATTCATCGTGGAAACAAGACCTTCTATTTTGAAAAGGATTATAGCGCAACACACTTCTCTCGACATTTCTGAGGAAGTCCTCATCGCAGTCTATTAGCCGAGATATCCTGCCCTGGTATTCTTTGGTAGCAAAGATTCTAGATTTCCGATTCATAAGATACGACATAACAATGCACCAAGCTATATTGTCCTCTTGTAATACACTAATTTCACACTCAGCGAGGTCATTACCCCCTTTCTCCAAAAAATGAGACGGAAAAGAGTGAAATATCGGTATATCCATTGCTTAAAACTTTCTTCACTACACCATATATTTCGTTCCCACAAGCATTCCTTTTGCCTCAAACAGCTGATAGCAGTTTTGAAATTAATGAGCTTGAAAATTATGCATGACACATTACAGGTATTTTATCTTTGCTTTATCTTGTCGACCGATATCGGAGTTTTCTTTTCATTGTGGTTTATCTTACTATTCTGGAGAATGCAAGCTCACAACTATTTTCGATATTCAAACTTTTAATCTTTCAAAAGAAGAAACAGCATGTGATCCTGAATAAAAAAAATATTTCTTTTTAGTTATAATTAAAAATAAGAATATTAATCATCTGCATGTAATTACTATAGTTAGCCGGAATTTTAAACAGCACGTTGAACTCGAGTCGTACAGCAGATCTTCAGTAAATTCACTTCCCGTATTTTTTATAATTATTTAGGTTACATTCCCAACTATAGTTAAGATTAAAAATAAAATAAATTATACTTATAATGTATCATTAATATATATTTATATTTATGGCGATGCAGTTCCCCATTGTTTATCACTTCTTGATAAAATATACAGCTTTTCTGAGTTGCCGCCAATTATTGGCATTAATGGGGAAATGATACTGATTTAGAATAAATCCTTACTAATTGAGCGCCAATATTTTAAAGTAAATGTCTCCAATTTTTATCAGTGTTTTAAGGCAGAGGGAATACTTTACAAATGGCAAATTTTTTTTGAAGATAAAAACAGGGTTGGCAAGGTTTTGGACACTAATGTAAAAACCACGGTAAAAAAACAAGGTTTTTAAACCGTCCTGTCCAAAACTCTAGTTTCCAAAACAGTCCAAAAGTGTGCAAAACTAAATTTTGATGGAATTGGGTATTTTGTAAGATATCAAAAACAGATAAACATCTACTAAAGAAATATTTTATTAATTTCAATAAAAGGAAGTTGAAACTTATTATTTATTGAATGTGAATATTCAAATATGTATTTAAAAACAAATTAAATTTATGCATCTGATTCTAATCTAGTTACATAGAAATTGCAATTCTTCGCTAAAAATTTCAATTAGTACGTATGAGTTTGAGTAATTTTGTTTTTGATAGTAGCTTAAACTTTCTACAAAGATATGAGTGTAAGGGTGCTCAAAATATAGTGCAATAATTGACTTAAAAGTACTAAATGAGTTTGCCAACTGAAAAAAAAAAAGAAAGTTTTATAGCAGTTTTTCTTCTCTTGACTATAGTGATGAAATAACTATAGAGCCATTTCATGTGTTGACACTAATTGAACATAATAAAAATAAAAAAATTAAAAAAAATATTTGTTTTAAAATAAAGTGCATATGACAATTTATTATTTTTCAATCAAGGGTTTAAAGTTTTTTAAAACTTAAATATGATTTAAAACAATATTATATATGGACCTTTAAAGAAAAGCTAAGCTATTTTTTCTTCTAAATATATTAAGCATTTAAAACCATTTTTCTGAGTTATAAATGGCTCATTCCACGTCAAATCACCTAATTTTAATAGTCGGCCGTGCCGTCTTGCCTCGGATTTTGTTCAATATTTTTTACGGATAGATACCTATGAGATAAACTCAAACTAATTTTTTTAGATTTTTTGAATAAAAATTTAGGGTTGTAGAATTTTTTGAATTTTTTATTTTTTCAGAATTTTTGCTTTTTTATTTTTGGTATGCATTTTGAAAAAGCTCTATAACTTCCTCATTTTTCATTCAATTAAGCCAGTTTACGTTATCATTTTAAAGCTAATATTTTTTTTCTTCAATATTAGTGACAAAAATGAGATTGTGAAAAATAGAATTTTGCCAATGGTCCTCTGAAGTCGGATTTTGTGTTTCTTCAATTGGTATGTTCAATTGGTCATATCTTCGTAGTACCAACTAAGAACTGCACAATTTTTTTTTCGGTGATGACAACATCATATTCATTTTATGTATAAAAATTAGGAGGGTGTTTTTTGTTGTTTTGGAATAAAAAAAATCAAGTGTGTTTTTTCAGTTGGTATGATCAATAGGTCATATCTCCGGACTACCAACTAAAAACTGCACGACACTTTTTTTCTGTTATGACAACATCATACCCTTTTTATGTATAAAAAAAATTAGGAGGGTGCTTTTTGCAGTTTTGGAATAAAAAAATCAAACGTGTTTTTTCAGTTGGTATGATCAATAGATCATATCTCCGGACTACCAGCTAACTCCTAACTGCGCCATTTTTTTTCATAATGAAAATATCATGATGCTTTTATGATCAAGAAATTAGAAGGAAGTTTTTTTGTTATTTTGAAATAAAAATATAAGATGTTTTTTTTCAAAAAACTTTACTTTAAAATCAACTTTTGAAACTTAAATTTGAGATTCACTCAGCATCACACGTCACAAGCAGATGAAAATGTATCCCATTTATTACATTCAAATACTTGATGGTAGTTTTATATTGTTCTATTGCTTGCATGCTTTAGTAGTGAAAAATCACTGCATAATTATTTTACTCTTCAGTAATTATTTGCTAGCCACTCCATCAACCGATAGGAATTACGATAAAGTAAACTGGAATGTCTTTAAATATACTTTCATTCATAGTTTGACAAAAAAAAGAAAAATACTCGCGAGCTCTAGGTGGTTGGAAAAATTTTATATTTGGTTTCCATTATTCTGAAATCTACGTAACATTTTATAATTTGTTATCAAATGAAAGCATAAAAATTTCATAATAACAATATTTCTACGATGTTCCGACAGTGGCAACAGGAAGTTTTTCAAACACAGAAACCTTCTTCACTAATATACTCTTCGTGTCTAATGGCTTGAAGAAGTGATTCTCTCTGCTGCTTACTATTCTTAAGGCTCTTCATATCTTTGCTTAAAAAACTCTTCATTTACAACCACTTCCACTGCTGTAACGAAAAACATCTGTATCCCCTTTATGTTTTGAGAGGCAAATTGAAATAGATCATGTGCACTTAAAATCTGTCCTTCGACAGTTCTTTGAAGACTTGCTCTTATCACAAGCCGTTTAATTGTGCCCCCTACTCCATCGCATGCATTCTTGCCATGACTCGTGGTAAAGAAATGCCATTCAGCTGCCATGTCGTGGTCTTCCTTGTGATAGCATAGTTTTTTTTTAATTTTACGGATTTTTTAAACTTATCGAAAACTTGATTTTTAAATAAATTTGTTTCAAAAATTTATTTTTTTTCAAATTTCAGAACAACAAAAACACCCTTCTAATATCTTGATCATAAAAACATTATGATGTTTTCATTATAGAAAAAAATGGCACAGTTGTTAACTGGTAATCCGGAGATATGACTTATTGATCATACCAACTGAAACACACGTTTGATTTTTTTATTCCAAAACACCCTCCTAATTTTTTATACGTAAAAAGGGTATGATGTTGTCATAACAGAAAAAAAGTGTCGTGCAGTCCTTAGTTGGTGGTCCGGAGATGTGACCTATTGATCATACCAACTGAAAAAACCCACTTGATTTTTTTATTCCAAAACAAAAAACACCCTCCTAATTTTTTATACATAAAAAGTATATGATGTTGTCATCACTGAAAAAAAATTGTGCAGTTCTTAGTTGGTACTCCGGAGATATGAACTATTGAACATACCAATTGAAAAAACACAAAGTCTGACTTCAGACGACCATTGGCAAAATTCTATTATTCACAATCTCATTTTTGTCACTAATATTGAAGGAGAAAATAATTAGCTTTAAAATGATACGTAAACTGGCTTAATTGAATGGAAAATTAGGAAGTTATATAGCTTTTTCAAAATGCATACCAAAACTAAAAAAGCAAAAATTCTGAAAAAATCAAAATCTCAAAAAATTTTACAACCCTAAATTTTCATTCAAAAAATCTAAAAAAATAATTTGAGTTTATTTCATAGGCATCTATCCGTAAAAAAATATTGAACAAAATCCGAGAGATGACGGCACATAGCCTTAGGCGATTTGACGTGGAATGACCCAAATATAAATGAAATTAGAGTTACTTTTGATAGTAACGCAAATTTCTTTTTATAATACAACCAACTTTTACATAGTTAAATTTTAAGTAGCAGTGTTTTTGGCCAATTTACTTTTTTACTACTACTATTATACTAAAATATCAGTACACTTTTTAAAAAATTTTAATACTAATTTTTAAGAGAAGAATATTATCAAATATTTATGCATACCGAATATTGCAGTAATTACGTATTGATTATACAGGGTGACAAGAAATAACTTGGACACACATCGTACATTATGACTTTGTTGCTAATAAAATATTGCGACTAAACTTCAAAATAAGTATGAATACATTATTTTGTCTAATATATTTAAACGTTTTCAAATTGGCTACCATTAGTATTAATACAAAGAGCTTTAGACGTGTCACAAAATTTTCGGCTACGGGCCGCAACTCACTCATTGATATTTTATCCCTTTCCTTCCATACGGATTTTTGTAGGGATACCAAAGTTTATGAGGTTTAGTACACACCCTTGTCTCCAAGATAAACCAAACAGAATAATCCATTGGATTCAAATCTGGGGAATACGGGGGCCATTTTTGAGCTCCAATGAAGTTCGGAAAATGTGTCTTGCATTAATCTTGAGTGTTTTCCAAAATGGGTTTGCGGAATGTTTGCTGAAAACAGTTTTTCATCTGTGAAGACCAATGTTTTTCATCGATCATCTGCGGCCCGCTTTAACAGTTCTTTCCTATTTCAAAGTCTTGTGCGTTTGTTCTTTTTGCTAGCTTTTGAGCTTCTTTCATTTTGTAAGGGAGAAGACCAAGCTCAACTATTACCATCAAACGAGTGGTTTCTCTATTGATTTTCACCCCTCTAGCAAACCTTTCTCATTGAAATCCTAGGATTTCATTAAACTCGCTTTTTGATCACTCTCCGGTCGCTAGATGTTGCGTTTTCTTCCAACTGTAGCGTCCAACTGTGCGTTTTCTTCTTCTTCCTGACTAGTCACCATGATGTTCGAGTTTTTTTAAACTTTTTAATTGCGTAGGAAACCGTGTGTTCAGCCAGTTTCAATCGCTGAACAATTTCACATTTTTTCTTTTCTTGCTTATGTAATTCAAGTATGGCAGATCGTTTGCGAACCATAATGGTTATCCCAACTAACTTACTTAGGGGAAGGGTGGGCATAGTGGCCACTGCGGGCAAAGTGGCCATTTGAAGTTTTCCTCCCTATATAATGCTGCAGAAAAGCGGCAATACACTCAACTACTTGTCCGGCAGCCGTTGTTGTTGTGTTATAGTTTGGTGCCGCTCAGAGGCAAACTCACGAAGATATCGCAAATTTTTCACTTTTTCGACCCTCTGATGTTAAGTAAGTGCATCACATGTTTCGCTTTAGTTTATTATAGGACTAGGTGAAGTAAATTTTACATCAATGGTGCAAAACATCATATTTCTAGCTTTGAATTCATATGTCTCAACAGTAGATACAACAACGGGTTGTACGTGAAATATTGTTCTTTCGAAAATGGCGCACTAGAGGGCAAAGTGGCCACAGCCGTGATAATGAGGAAGGCAACGTCAGCGACGTGGATTGTTTTTTCTGTGGTGATTGTTACTCGAAATCTAAGGACAACGAAGGCTGGATTAGATGTTCTGGGTGCCTCAAATGGGCTCACGAAGCCTGCACAGGAGCCGAAGAGGAGGACGATGAGTTTATTTGTGATTTATGTAAATACCAGTGATTTCGTAACTTCACATACTTTTAGTAATGCCTATTTTTGTTTAAAACCCGAATACAATTGTTCTGAGTTCTGAAATTAAATGCGTTTCATTTTTTCCATACTATCTAAATCTATTTCGGCAGTGGCCACTTTGCCCTACCTAGTGGGGCAAAGTGGCCACTTTGACAGCTTTTGGTAAAGTAAATATTTTGTATAAATAAAGTTTAAAAATCTGGTTGTTTATATTTTTTAATCAGGCTTAAGTAACCATACTAAATGTTGAAGGGATTTATAAAATGTTTCAATAAAGTTTAGGGGTGGAAAAAAATAGATGTTCCTTAGGGTGGCCGCTTTGCCCACCCTTCCCCTACACTTATTTAGTAGCTTTCTAGGATCGATTCCCTATCACAATATCATTAAAAATTCAGTGGTATTTGCAGGTATTTGGTTTGAAACTCCGTCCAAGTTATTTCTTGTCACCCTGTGTTTAATCAGCTTAGCTTTTGTATATTTTTGGACAATGTAAGACATTTTCGCACAGTTTTAGATAGTTTTGGACAGTAAAATCCACCTGTCATGTCCAAAACCCCAACCCTGTATAAAAGGCTATTCAAAGTTATCCTACTACACTGTAAAAAATGAATGTTGTTTTTACAGTATTACGCAGCTAATTTCATAGTAATAAATTAAAAATTGCTAATTTTACTGTAATAAGCTGTAAAATTGCTAATTTTACAGTTTATTACCGTGTATTTTACAGTTTTAAACTGGAACTTCAGCTGCCAGTATTATACTGTTGTTTTAACAGCACAGTTGGAGTGGAAAATTTTCAGTTTTTCAGAAGTTGGTGTTTGTGGAAGTCATTATCTCGAATTTGTGAGAGTGGTTGTTTTTCAGTTTATTACTTTTTATATCTTTCTTTTTTTGTTATTCTTTCGCTTGTGCATGAAGCCTAAGCATGGCACGGTTGCTACTTTGGTGACGGATAAGCCATAGAATGGGGCCGAAACGTAAAGCCAGTCCTTGTAAGGACAAAATTGAGACCAACAAAGATAAAATTACGAAACGAAATGAATATGTATACGAAGCAAACATGACAAGAACAGAAAAAAAACAGGCGGCTTTAGAGAACGGAGCTGAAAGAGTCAAAATAGTCATTTTTTAATAGACCAAGAAATTCCAAGAAACAAAGGCTTTAAGTTCAACCAAGAGATGGAACACCTGATTGAGAAAGAAGATGAAGTATATTTCACGAGAAATAATAACATTATTGTGAACATTAAAAAAGAAGAAATAATAAAAAAGATTAGTGAGATGAATAAATTTCTGGGAGTGAACGTCGGAACACGACTAATAGAGGACGCAATAAGCACGAAATATATAATGAGAAATGTAGAAGAAGAGCTAACCACAAGTTATATTGATAACAAACTCAAAGAAAGGGATATTATAATAACACAGGTAATTAGATTTAAAAAGAAAGGCACAGAATTACCGATCCCAGTTGTGCTAATAAAGGAACTAGGTATTACGAATAGAGAAAGTATAAAATTAGGTTGGGTGAATGTCAAAGTAAGTAAATACATAGAGAGGCCACTTATTTGCAAGAAGTGTAAAAAAATCGGCCATCCTGCCAAATATTGCAAAGGGGAATTGAAGTGCTCGGATTGTGGACAAAATCATGAAAACTGTGGAAATATCACAGAATGCTTCAGGTGCTTGGGTAAGCATAGTGCCGAAGACAAAAACTGCCCTGTCTTAAAAAACCACACTAACAATAACGACAAGGAAAAAAAAGAAAACATCAAAACTTATTCCAACGCACTTACGGGGGGAAAAGAAGTCGATAACAAGGACATTATAATTGAAAAATTAAAAAAAGAACTCGAGTACAGAGACAAAGAAATCAAGTCGTTAAAGCAAGAGATAAACAAGATAAAACTTGAAATCCAAATTTTGAAATATGGCAACGACCAGAGAAATTCCCTTGAGACCAGGGATCTAAACTCGGTGGAGATTAAAATGGTTGAACATTATAGAAAATTTAAAAAGGAAGATTTTGATGTTAGTTTATGCCAACATGCGGATAATCTCCTCCCTGGAGATGATTTTCTGGGCGGTCTTCCTTTTGAAGACCAAATGGACGAGGACAAAGGTGGCGGCAACTCCCCTTAGGGGGTTGCCTGTTTTCGCTTGTTGTGTTCGGGGACTGTTTTTTGCTTTCATGGAACTGCCGCAGTTTGGCTAGGAACCTTGTTTACGTGAAAAATTTTATTTCTTGGTTATCTCCTTCTATTATTTGCCTTCAAGAGACTTGGCGCACCATGCAAAATATTCGGTACCTCAGTGGGTACAACAGTTATGTTTTCGAAAGACCACCACCAAGTAAAGGGGGTGACCTATGTATATATGTAAAAAACAACACCCCAACCAGGGAGGTCACCATACCCATTATTAACTCAAATTTTGAAATCAACAGTGTCACAATCTTTTACAATCAAAAATATTACAATATATTTAATTGCTATAGACCGCCTGGATATTTTACAGAAGATGACTTACTTAATTTAAAAAAAAAAAAAAATCAAAAAGGAACTAATAATATCTTTACAGGTGATTTCAATGCAAGAAATTCTATTACAGGCGATAGTAAAACCTGCCCGAGCTCAAAAAAAATTTTTGAGTGGATACAAGACAACAGCATCTGTGTTATCAACAAAAACATACCCACTCATATTAATAAACAGAAAGATGGCGGGATTCTCGACCTCACTTTTGTCAGCGCAGAACTCGCGAAAGATCTAACCTGGCATAGAAGTGATGAAAATGGAGAAAGTGACCATTATCCCATGAAAAAAAATGCCATGCACTCAAAAAAATTTAATAATACAAAAATCAAAAGATACGTAAACTGGGTCAGGTTTAAAGATAACGTGAACAATATCACAACAAACGTTGATTTCAGCAATATGAATAGCAACACTTTTAACAAAATTACCAACATTATTACAACCAATATTAATAACGAAACAAAAGAAGTTAAGTACAACAATAATAACTCTAACAACAACTGGTGGAACAGAGACTGCGCAAAGAAGAAAAAGCAGAAGAATATTGCAAAAAACAAAGCATACAGAACTCAATTAGTCCAAGATTGGATCGAGTATAAAAAGAAATTAGCTATTTTCAGGAAAAGCACAATTGAAGCTAAAAGAAAATATTGAGAAATCATCAATTTTAATATTAATATACCTAAAGATATCTACCGTTCATTAAACAAGCTCAAAAATGTAATAAATAAAACAATTAGCCCCAACTTAGTCCTGGACAAAGATGGGATAACGTTCTTTGAACAAGATAAACAGGTCGAAATCTTTGCAGACCATTTTGAAAAGAATGAAACAGGTAGAAAAGAGGAGTTTTTGGTTCTAAAAAGTGAAAATAACAAACAACCTTTTACAATGAAGGAACTTATTGCGGAGATCAAAGAACTCAAAAACACAGCGGCGGGAACAGATAACATCGGTAATAAAATTATTCAAAATTTACCAGAAAAAACTAAAGAGATATGCTTGAACTTTTTTAACTATAGTTTACGAACTGGGAACATGCCAAACAGCTGGAAAGTGGCAATGATTATTCCAATATGTAAAGCTGGGAAGGACCCTCATGACATCAATAGTTATCGCACAATTGCCTTAACTCAATGTTTTTGCAAATTAATAGAGAAGCTCATACTAAAAAGAATTACATAGTGGGAAGAGAGGAATTGTGTTTTCCCAGATTATTTACAAGGTTTTAGAAAAGGAAAAGGCGCTGAAGACTGTATTGTTCAAATTATAAATTCACTAAAAAAGTTAAGAAGAGAAAAAAATTATGTTTTCCTTATTTCTTTAGACTTAAGAGGGGCATACAATATTAAAACAGATATTCTTTTAAAAAAACTAATTTACTTGAAGATGGAGAAAAGCTACGTTTATTGGATAAAGGAATGGTTAAGTAACAGGAAACTGGTAATAAAATGGAGAAACAGACTTTCCAAAGAAAGAGAAGTATTTTACGGATTGCCACAAGGATCTATCCTCTCTCCGTTTCTATTCAATTGTTTTATGACCGACTTTAATTATGACAAAGAGAACTGCAAACTATTTATTTATGCTGATGACATTTCATGCATTGTCTATAGTAAAAGCAAAGACACAGCCATCACAGCTATAGAGAATTTTATGGCCAAAATAGAAGAATGGTCAGAAACAAATAAAATGTCCTTCTCTGCCGAAAAAAGTAGCATACAAAACATGACTGCTACAAGAGACAAATTCCCTGCTAACATAAAGCTAAATGGAAGTCAGATACCATGGAAGACTGTCAACAAACTACTAGGAGTATTCATTGATCACAATTTATCTTGGAACAAACACACAGAAGAAATTGTAAGGAAAACAAACAAAAGTGCCAATGTCATCAAATACCTAGGAAGTACAACAGGATTTAACAATGATAACCTACTAAACATAATCAGGCAAGTTATTCTCCCACAAATGGATTATGCCAGTTTAGGCCGAATTAAGGACACAAAGTCTAATAAAACAAAAATAGATACCATAACTAATAAAATTATAAGGAATGCATTAAAGCTCAACAATTTTGCCCCTAATGAAGTTATTAGACATATCACTAAAATAGAAGAATATGAGAAGAGAACAAGATGGAAGCTTATTAAGTGGTACCTGAAGAAGATGTACCAAGAGAATAATGATTATAGCTTCGAAGACATCAACACAGATGAAATAGATGAAGACCTAATCAACTTATGCAACAATTATTTGACTAACTACAATATCAAACTTTGGAAAGAGAGAGAACTTGAAGAATATCCGCCTTGGCATGATAGAAAACTCAACTTTATTACTGACGAGAGAATATTCCAAAAATCACAAGTGAAGGAAGAAATCAGACAAGATTACCTATGCTTCCTACATGAAAATAAACACAAAGATATATGGGCCACAGACAGTTCCAAGAATCAACTACATGTAGGCTTTGGGCTGATAAATCAGAATAAAGATGTAAAAAGGAAAATACAAATACCAGCCTTCTGCTCAATTTTTACGGCAGAACTATCGGCCATATATTATACAGCAAAATATCTCATCAAAACCGAAGTCCCTACTATCACGGGACGCGGGAGCGTCCCGCCCCGCCAAGAAAACCAAATACAAGCCGCCAAGAAATTTCCGTCGCCAATAAAATGTAAAAGAGCGACTAGGACTGTTTACGCGAGTAACCAAACCGGGGTTTTCACCCCTCTGTATCTCAGCCCCATAAAGATTCTTAGAAATCATTTTTGGTATACTCAATCTCCAGCGGCCCCTGACGGCACATACTAAAGCAAAACATCCAGGACCCTCAGGGGGAGGGGTGATATATGTTATAAAATCGCTATTTTTCACACTTTTTAAAAATTGTTTGACAGGGGTCCAGACTAAACAGTAACTCGGATTGAGCTCTGCTTTTGCACCCACATTTATTTTGTCCCAAAGCTCGGCATAGGGGGTTTTTCGACCCCCCACCCCTTCCCCCCTCGTTTTTATTTTCCGTATCTTTTCTCCCCGGGGGGGTCTTTAGTGTTGATTTTTGGTATGAATATTCTCGATGAGACATTGAGGACATTTTCTCAAAATTTACCCCCCGGGGTCATCGCACCCCGGAGTTATTAATGCTTAAAATTAGCCCGATTTCTATATAGCTCTGTTCAACATCTGAGCATTTATGTTTTCATTGTTGGGCCGCGAGGAAAGAAAACTCAATGATTTATAATTTCATCTGTTGCCAGTTTCTATTTGTTAACAAATAAAATATTTGTAATTGATTTTATTGCATAAGGCTTTTAAAAGGGATCTTCAATTTAGTTCATTTTAATATGAGATCGGCAGTAAGAAGGGTTGGGTTTTTTTTTTTTAACTTTTAATTTAATCGTAGTATTGTTAGCAACTAGCTTTGTTTTGCGTCGGTTCGGGTGGTACATTGTGATTGATTTCAAATTTATCCTAGACTGAAGAAGATCCTTGAACTTTTGCACCAAATGCATGCTGCCAAGAAAACCACAGATGTCGGACCGCCAAAAAATATGTTGAAGGGAAAAAAAACATGCAAAGTAAATTTTGAAGAGAAAAAAAGCAGGCAAAGAAATAACATTAATGCAAAAATATGTGATATCTCCCTAAAAACAACAGTGTTGTAAAAAAATCCCCCGCCAAGAAAACCTTAAATACTCAGCCTTAAAAAGTTATGATATCGAGTTTTCCCGCCAAGTTTGTGCCAAACTACAACTAACCTGTATGTATCTAATACCTTTAAACGAGCCATTCTTGTATATATATATATATATATATATATATATTTATTTATTTATTTTTCGGATCTCGAAAACGGCTCTAACGATTTCGATAAAATTTTGTATTTAGATAGAGTTTTGGTTTCTGAGTTCATCTACGTCGGCGTTTTTTCTGTAAAAACGCGAGTTTTCACAAAAAACCCCTTTTTTTTTGTGCCTTCATTGAAAGTTTGAGAAGCTTTTATTTCGCCATTTTCTTTGTGATTACTTTCAATTGTTACGTTTCCGTGGCGACCACGTTTTGTTATAACAATTGGATTTCATATTTAATCACATCAGCGCAAGTTCAAATTATGGTATTTGGCAACGTTAAATTGTTATTGTTTTTGAAATGTTAAAGCAAGGCTTCACTAGATAACAAGCTGTTTCATTTATTCAAAAGCCATGGGATAAAAGCAGTGGTAATTGTCCACCGACATCTATTGAATTTTATGGCAACTTACAGTATATAAAAATCAGATTACTTTACTTTTCAAGTGCGATTTCAAAATTGAATATAAAAGTGTTATAGTTAGTTTTAAAATACTTTTTTTCCTCCTCAAGAGTGTTTAGTAAGATATTTCAGGTAAAAAATCAATAAATATGAAACTCATTCTTAAAATATTAAGTTTCGAAACAAAATTACATCTAATATCTTTAGACGAGCAATTCTTGTATATATATATTCCGGATCTCGAAAACGGCTCCAACGATTTTGATAAAACTTTGTATTTAGATAAAGTTTTGGATTTTGTAGTCCAATCGGTAAGTCGTCGGACTCGTAACCGGAGGGTCCCGGGCCGATCATATAGAGGAAGCCCAGCTGATCAAAGATCCACAGTCTTCATAAATGGTGGCTGGGGGACGTTAAAAATGTTCGTGGTCATAAAATCCTTCAAGTAAAACGATACCTCATGGGGATGCTGGGCCAATGGTCTGCTCGGCCCTTGGGTCTGTTCAAAAATGAACAGAGCGCTCTTCAAGGCCCCATCCCGGTTAAACCACGAGTTGTGGTATGTACGGGGGGAACCTTGGAGTGTCAAGTGAAGTGAAAGTCAAAACCAACTGGACTAAATGCGTACTGGAGAACAGGGACTCTGCATATATTCTCATCAACTCCTCCCGCGCCTTCGGCGCCAAATGAAATGAAACTGGGTGTGATTTTACGGTGAGCATGGATTAACCCTTTGACGCAGAATTTTTATCAACGTCTTTTTCATACTTTGTTCATTACTCTGCATTAATTTACGGTAAAATAAGGGGAAAATATTATATTTAGCATTTTAATAATTTTCTGGTTATGTAATACAGCACAGAACAGTGGTGTCCCTTTCTGCGTAAAACGTAAAATATTCATGTTAAATCGGTGTTTCGTTCAGTGGGACACCGGTGTCCCATTGCTGCTTCAAAATGTTAAATAAGGTTGTGTTTTTTAAAACAAATTACGGCTGTTTTAAATGCGTAATTGCAACCAAAGGCTTAAAAATGCTTTTCAAGTTTATCTAAATAAATACTTCGCATTTTAAAAAAACCACAAGTTTACGAACTTCTTTTTTTTTTAACCGAGCGGGCTCGGTCCTCAGGTACTAGTTCTTTTAAATTGTTTTCAGTCCTGCCAGGCGGGAAGTTTGTACTCATTAAGCAACCACCTCACAAGACAAAGCTTCCCGCCTGGCAGGACTGAAAACAATTTAAAAGAACTATACATACAGGTTAGTTGTAGTTTGGCACAAACTTGGCGGGAAAACTCGATATCATAACTTTTTAAGGCTGAGTATTTAAGGTTTTCTTGGCGGGGAATTTTTTTACAACGCTGTTGTTTTTGGGGAGATTATCCTTACAGATAGTCTCAGTGCGATCAACGCAATAAAAAACGAAAACAGAAAACAGGATCTCCTTGTGAAAATTACAAGAAGTTATCTAGAGAGATTAGCCAACAAAAGTAGTGTCACTGTTATTTGGACTCCCAGCCACTCTGGTATTGAATTAAACGAAGAAGCAGATTCGCTTGCCAAGGAGGCCACTAGTGGAGAAAAAATTCCAAGTTTAAATATCACTACATGGAAGGATTGTTGCAGATTTATCCAAAACAAAAAACAGCTGGCAAACTTAAAACAATGGCAACAATCCAAGTATTTCGATAAGTTTAAACAAAGGAAACTACCCTCTAAGAGAGAAAAACGCATGGTTAGCAATAGAAAGCAAGAAATTTTCATCAATAGATTAGTATGTAACTGCATCATGACCAAAAGCAAACTGTACAAGATCGAGGCATCCGAAACTCCGAACTGTCAGAACTATGGCACAGAGGAAACTATTGAGCACATTCTGTATCATTGTAGCAAAACGAACACTATTAGGAAAAACTTGATTGCTCTTTGCCCTAAGGACTTTTTCCTGCATGGTTACAACTTCCTTTCCTTTGAAATCCTGTTTTTTCCCGGGGTTGCCCAGTTCCTATGGCGCTTCTTTTGCTGAATTCTCAAAAAAAAAAAAAATTAATGACAAACTTTTTGTTGTGAAGGCTTTCTAACTTTGATTTTTATTTTAAAAAGAAATCGATGTGGTAAAGTTGGAAGTTTCTCTCGAAAGATACTGATCATCAAGGAAGCAGAGGCAAGGCGTAGTGACTCGCAGCCCTCTCACACCTATAGCAGTCTTAGGACTCGAAATCAAATCAAATCAAAAACAGCACAGTTAAAGTTTACGGCTATAAGCTGTGGAACTGCTAACTTTACAGTAAGGAACTGCAAAATTTCTAGTTTTACAGTTTAAAACTGCATTTTATAGTTTTAAATAGGAACCTCGGCTGCCAGTATTATACTGTAAAAAATACAGTTCATTTTTTGCAGTGCATAAAATATTTTTTGATGACAAAAACATACTTTTAAAACATTTTATAAATAAAGTTGGATTTTTTAAGAATATGATTTTCACAAATCTAAAGACTTAGATTTGGGTGATTCACACAAAACAGAAAACACTTTTTTTCTTTCGTAAGGTTTCGATGAATATCTCTAAAATTGTGTCAATTGTTTAGAGTATACAACATAGAAAAATGATATTAAAATAAATAAATAAAAAAGTAACATTTATGAGAATAATTTAAAAATCAAGTAAAGAAATAAAAACTATATAGTTAAAAAATCATATAAATAAATGCATTAAAAATTATAAACTAACTAAATACATTACAATGAATTAATACAAATAAAGAGAATATATATATATATATATATATATATATATATATATATATATATATATATATATATATATATATATTATATATATATATATATATATATATATATATATATATATATATATATATATATATTGTAACGAGTCCGTAGCACCTTCAACTTTCTTCAAATGAGCATTCCAATCTTGAGGAAGTAACTATAAATTTATTTACAAGTATTTACACTATTTACAATATGAGCAGGAAACAATTGCTAAACATCCAGCAATTAGGTAGCAAAACAGTACACTGTACTCTCAACAGTAACTCAGCACCACGTATCAAACGTGAACAGTAATTAAGCAATTACAAAAGCAAAACAACCATTCGCCAAGCGAACGAAAACGAGTCACCAGATCAAATCTGAAAACAACTCACTGACTTGTGTTCAAGGCCAGCTTTTTATACACTCAAGGACATTTCTAGCAAAATCTGGAGTATTCCAATTCATTCATGAAATTTCTAAAAAGAAGAAAAAAAAAACACACTGAGCGGGGAAAATGTCTTCACGCTTATCAAATGTAGGGCAAGTATAAAAACTACAAAACGTTACAGGGCCGGTATACCAGTGATAAAAGTGATATCTTCAGATACCTTTGCAACATGACGTC
>JAXGGA010010580.1:0-46172 GCA_038373865.1 Uloborus plumipes | reverse complement strand
ATTTTATGCCAGACTTATACTGCGACTTATTTTTACTTTGACCAGAAGCTACTTTAAAAACATTCCCGCACTATACAAAGAGTTTCCTCCTGCCATAACATAACTTAAGTATTGCAGACAAACGTAAGGTTAAATTTAAAAAATAACTTCTGTAGTACCATGCGATACCATGGACGCCCACACGCAAAATTTCAAGGGGGGGGGGGCTCACAAATTTTACCCATGGTTTAACAGAAGATTTTTTCCATGGAAAGCAATTTCAGTGCAGATTAGAGTTATTAAAATTTGACATTTTTAATAACTTAATCATCAATGGTCGTGGAAGAAATGTTTTCAAATTTTTGCCGACAAAATAGTGCTAAAAGCAAAGAAGTACTAATTTCTGATGGGAGGGGGTTTAAACAGCCCCCCTTACCTACCTTGTGCTTTGCCTCACTTAATTAAAAGTCCGACTTCGAATTGAGCTGTGATATCCAAACACTAGCCAGTGATATTTAAACTATTAGTAATCAGCAATAAGTGGAACAGTCTATAATTTACCACAACTATTTGCCAAACCTCATGACCCGCAGTGGAACGTTTTCCCATTTGCTGTCGATCCACAGCCACTTGTTGATTCATCCTCGTTCCCCAGTGACCGACTGGCGGAATCGTCCCAAGGCCACGGAATCCATCTCTTGTTGTGCCTTCGCCTACCTCTGACAGGTGTGTCATTACCTGGGCGGTTTCCCATCCGGGAGCAGGTCTCTAATTTCATCTCCAGGACTTGGGACGGTACCGTTGCCAGTCATTGTTGTCTAATTATGCAGACGAGCTTCAACGAAAGGTATTGTTGTAATGGTTTCGAAACGGTAGTGCTACGGGGAAGGAGGTATTCTGTAGTGAATATTCTAGTATTTTTATTCTCCCCACAAGCCGGGTGGCCCATCCACTTCAAGATATATTTATTTTATTTATTTAAACCCCACCAGTCACCACCGTACCTACCCTGATGAGGGTTTGATCGTATATGGTGAAAGGGAGGAAAAGTAAAACCAACGAACAACCAAGCGCCTGCTGGGAAACTTGCATAGACTGGACAATATTTTACGCAGAAAAACCCATAAAATGCTTGATTTTCTTTTTTTTTTTTTTGATATGGACAGAAACAGGCAATAATATTTCTATTAAAGTTCTTAGGCGGGAAATGATGTAGAATATGAACTGTATTTCGACATCATACAGCTACTTCAAGAACTAAGCCGCACCCCCTCAACTACTGCAGAACACCACACCAAGAATAACGCCCCTCAAAATGAGACCAAAGCCTTCTATAAGTGACACCCCCAAAATAGGGTAGTTGTGACCTATTGAATATCCCTTTTTTAACTATTAGATATTGTTAAGAGGCTTACAAAACACAAAAATTCACCATTGCCAAATTTTAAAACACAACGGTTGATTCTTAATGATTTTTTTAAAAACCCACGCGCAAAAAAAGCGCGCCTTGAAACAGAAACCCGTGACGTCGGATGGCAGTAACTTTCAGCCTTTCATCCATAAAAATTGGATTTTTGCTATATTATCGTTTCATTGCGGGATTTTCTCCTTCCGTAATCAATACCTTAAAGTCTACTAATTCACTATTTAAAACTGGATTTATCAAAGAGCAATCCAATACCCTGCTAGGGGTGATTGTTTTGATATTTTTTGGTGAAAACCGTACTCAAATTTTTAGAACGCGTCACTTGGCGAGGAAAAAAAAAATTACGGCAGTGCAGAGCGAACAACAGTGCGGAAGCCCGAGAAACCGGTTTCTGGAGCTCCTCGCATCTAAAGCTTCTCGCTCTTTTTTCGCCTTAGTAGAAAGTTCAAAAGCGCCAACGAGTGCCCAGTGACGTCACCGCCGCTTGAAATTTAAAAATTATTTAAAAAAAACTACTTGTCACAGCGCAAAAATTTTTTCGCCGTTGATGTTCATGTATGTTGCTCTATCATATAAAAATAAAATTGAAAAATCGAAAACTTCCCTATTGCAATGACACAGTCGGCGCTGTGCGCCCCCCCCCCTCGTTAGCACTTCTACCATATGGATTTTTCTGAATCTCCCCTTCCTTGTTGGCACCTCTGCCAAAAGGGTTTTCATGAATCTCTCCCTGCCTTCTAGTTGGTACTTCTGTCATAAGGAACTATATGAATCCACGTCCCAAGCAACACAAGTTCTGTTTACGCCATCTGTTTCGAGTTACATCAAAATTAAGTTATTTTACTGATTTTTAAATGATAGCTTTATTTCTTTCCTTCCTTTCTCTTCTCTCTCTCTCTCTCTCTTTTTTGAAAACTACAGGAATTTGAGTTAAACTGAAATTCTATAGAGTTAGGACCCTGCTCCACATCAGCGTAAAACGCAACCGAAACCGAAGGCAGAAACCGAAAATCCGGGTACTTTCCATAGGAACGGCTGTGTAATCCATTTTACGTTTATGCTTTATTTTTCTGCTTTACGTCAATGTGGAGCAGGGCCCTTACATTTTATTCTAAAAAAAAAACACACTGCAAAAAATGAACTGTTGCTTTTACAGTATAATACTGGCAGCCGAGATTCCAATTTAAAACTGTAAAATGCACAGTAATAAACTAAAACTAGCAATTTTACAGTTTCTTACTGTAAAGTTAGAAATTTTACAGTTTATTACCGTAAAATTTGGCTGTATCATACTGTAAAATCAACAGTATAATACTGGCAGCAGAAGTTCCAGTTTAACCCATTAATGCCTAGCGTCCCTTTTTAGGGACGGTCCAAAAAAGGGTCTGAATTTCCCCAAAATGAATATTTCAACCAAATAATAGTGTTCAATTAAAACCTTGGTATTGTTTCAATTCGTTATCGTCAGATTGCAGCACATAACCATTGTAAAGTGTGTTCTGTAGCCGTTTTAATATGATCTTTATCAAAAATGACATCGTTCGCAATCTCAAGAGAAAAAGCCAAGTTTTCAAAGTTATTCCCAGCTTCTCAGTTTATGTTCATTGGTGATTTTATTTCTTCTTATAAAATGTCTTTTTAAATATTATATCGTAGGCAGAAAAAAAGTTTTAGTAAAAAAATTATGTACCCTCTGGGGTCTATCGTAACTTTTAAGGGACGATATTTCTTTCCTTAATAAAACATTATTTTTTACATAATATTTTTTTTATTATTTTTCCTGTCCATTAAACACTGTTTGTAACCAGTACACAAAATATCTTTGGGAAAAAAAATGTCAGGCATTAATGGGTTAAAATCGTAAAATGCACTGTAATAAACTGCAAAATCAGTCATTTTAGTTTATTACTGTAAAATTAGCAATTTTAGTTTAGTACTGTAAAGTTAGAAATTTTTATAGTTTATTACTATAAAATTAGCTGTATTATACAGTAAAAACAACATTCATTTTTTTACACTGCATAAGTAAGTTTCTTATAGTCTGACTCTAGATTTCATCACCTAAGGATCAAACAATTATACTTGTTAGACTATGGCTGAGGAAAGGCGGTTTAAATTACCTGCAATGAATATTGGCATTGTGCCAGCCTCAAAGCTCTTCGTTCAACTAAAACATAAATATGTTCGCCCAAGGTCCAACATCAAGTTACCAGAACTACTCTACATTTTAACAGTATCAAAAAATAAACTCAAAATATGTCATTAAAATTGACAGTTGGGTGCACGCAGTAGTAATTTTGACGTAATAGTACCAGAAGAACTAATCCTCTCCCTCCCCCCCCCTCGATAAAGAGTTTCAAGCTTAGCTAAAAAAGTATTAAATGCTTCTATAAAAGTGGTGAAAAAGGAATGAAATAATTAAAATACTTATAACAATGTTTACGTAATTTTTTAAAAATATTTATTTATTTTTTAAAATCCAATATCAAGTAACATTTGGAAAGCGAAAGTAAAAAAAAAAAAAAAAAAAAAACTGTCACAAACAGAACGCCTTAATATTCGAGCAAACTGAAGGAGGTTACAGACTTCAATTAAATTGGTAACAAGTGTTATAAAAATGTTGTGCTCACTTATTTTATCTTTGAGTAATTCTGCAATATATATCTTTGTGCACAATGAGGTTCTATTTCTAACAATAGCTTCCAGCCGAAGTAATTTTAATTATTTGGATATTTGTACATTTTGCAATATCAAATGATAAGTTATTGTACGGAATGTTTAATTTCATACATAAGTCAGGACACTATTTTATACAATATCAGCTCAACAATAAAGGAGAGAATGTTGTCGATTAAAAATTTACGTCAATTATTATATTTTGATATTAGTTGTTATAATTTTTCTAATTACAAGTTGTACTTGCAACAACAAGGAAAAAATTTGATCCTCACAAACAGAAAGAAAAATAATAAATTAAATTGAAGCTAAAGATTTTAACGAGATTGGTAACAAATGTCCAAAAAATGTTCATTCACAATGCTACTTATGTCGTTGTATGACACGATTAAACTAAAAAATGAATGTTGTTTTTACAGTATAATACAGCTAGTTTTATAGTAATACACTGTAAAAATTGCTAATTTTACAGTAATAAAGGGTCATTCCATAGTGACGAACGTAACATTCAGAGCTGATTTTGTAGCTGTTTTTACTTGTAACTTAAAGGATAAAAAATATTTTTCAGTTATGCTGGTGGATTTACAATGTAGATGGTATCTATGTATCATTTCTGCTAAGAATTTGAAACAAAATTACCGACAGTAGATATTTTTTCAACCAAAATAGCAGCGTGACTAACGTAACATTTTTGCAACCCTGAAAATGAATGCTCATGTTGAGAGGAAAAAATTTCTCAAAGTTAAGAAAGTGTTAAAAATTGAATGATACAATTGAAAAATGTGTAAAGTTGGCTTTTAAAAACATAAAACACACTTATTAAATCTTAATTTTTTTAGTCTTAAGTGTCACTTTTACTCAAGATGGAGTGTGACTAACGTAACGTGACTAACGTAACCATCGAATAACAAGCAGTAAACACACTACAAAATATTTATTATGGCTAATCTCAGAGATAATTATAACACTTTTTCAATTTTTTTAACTTCTTATGTTGTTTGCTTTTTATTTATTTATTTATTTATTTATTTATTGATACTTTTTTCACTTCGGTATTTTTTTTCTTCGACTGAGGTTGACATTTCTATGGAATGACCCTAAACTGTAAAATTTCTACTTTTGCGGTACTAAACTGCAAAATTGCTAATTTTGCAGTAATAAACTGTAAAATTGCTAATTAAGCAGTTTATTACCGTGAATTTTACCATTTAAAACTGGAATCTCAGCTGCCAGTATTATGCTGTTATTTTTACAATATCATACAACTGAATTTTTCGGCAATAAACCGTAAAATTGCTAACTTTTCCGTATGAAACAGCAAAATTGCTAGTTTTACAGTTTATGACTGTGAAATTTAACTTTTTTAAATTGGAGACTCAGCTGCTACTGCAAAAACAACAGCTCATTTCTGTACCTCAGAACCAGACTAGCTTAAGTCCATTTTCGTCATTTTTCGGTAGAGGGGAAAAACGATTGTCGAATACATCGTTTTTCCCCTCTACCGAAAAATGACGAAAATGGACTTACGTTAGTCTGGTTCTGAGGTACAGATTTCTCGCAGTGTACATTTAGGGTGGGACGAAAAACAAAAATTTTTTCAGATCAACTTCTAATAGTTGCCAAAAGTTGTCTTTGGTGATAGTTAGCTTTTGTGCAAAATTTGAGAAAAATCGGTTAATATCTTCAGGGGGCGCTGCGATCGCAAAGTTTTACCATAGCTTTGTTATGGATTTTATGGTTAAAATATCAAAAAGAATGCCTTTAGCTAGTCTCTTTGCGTTTTGTTTTTTACTCAAAAGATGTTTTCATGCATTAAAAGCACATGAAATGACTCACAAACATTACTTCTATGATATATTTATATTTAAAAAAAATCACTTTTTTTTTACGTTTTTGTTTCTTTTTAAATGCTTGAAATATAAATACATCATATAAAATATTTTTTTGTGAGTTATTTCATATGCTTTGAATGCATGAATATATCTTTATGAGTAAAAAAATGCAATGAGATTAGCTAACGGCATTGTTTTTCATATTTTAACCATAAAATCCCGATAAAAGCTATGATAAAACTTTGCGAAACAGCGCTCCCTGAAGATATTAACCGATTTTTCTCAAATTTTGCACAAAAGCTAATTATCACCAAAGACAACTTTTGGCAACTATTAGAAGTTAATCGGAAAAACTTTTTATTTTCCGCACCACCCTAGTGTACATAGGCAGGAAAATGCTTCATTCAGCATCAGTTTAGAAATAAAGGAGAGGTTGTTGCCTTTAAAAAAATCCTAGCATTTGTATTCGTTTTGCGTCCATCTGTATTCCTTTTCGGAAAGTGGAGAAGAAAGATGGTGCGTAATTCAAGTGCTTCCGAAGATTTACTTCGTGTTTACCGTCGTCGGGTCGCGAAGTCAACAATGATGGACGACGCCATCCGCATTCTTCTGCACGGAGATTGGACGACAATATGCTTAATTCCGCTTAACTTTTTGCAAAACGATTTATTTGAAGATGATGCATGTGATTTTCTTACGTTAGAAATTAAGCTTTTCGTGCCTACATCTCACCAGGGACAAGGCCCTCTTTAACATACTGGAGGCCCTGGGCACATTAAGATAATGGGGCCCATATGACCTAGACACACTGCAGAAACTGAACTGTTGATTTTACAGAAAAAATCTGGCAGCTGAAGTTCCAAGAAGGGCCCGGGGGGAAAAAGATGAAAGTGACCAAAAAGCGATTTCGAGAAAAACGAAGATTGAAGCTTGGTTTCTCGTAGCTCCTTATGTAGTTTTTCGAATTTTCATGCACATTCCAGTCGCTTCTCGTCTTTTTCCCCCCTTATTGTTCTACTAGATGATACTAGTCCGTCATAGCCCGTAGATAGCGCTAATATCTCAAAATTGACGAAAAAGTGACTTTCATCTTTTTTCCCCCTGGCTTTTCTTTAAAACTGTAAAATGCACAGTAATGATCTGCAAAACTATCAATCTTACAGTTTCTTACTGTAAAGTAAGTAATTTAACAGTTTATCGCCGTAAAATTTAGCTGTTTTATACTTCAAAACAACAGTATAATACTGGCAGCAGAGGTTCCAGTTTTAAAATGTAAAATGCAATGGAATAAACTGTTAAATTAGTTTAGTTATGTTACAGTTTATTACTGTAAAATTAGCAATTTTACAGTTTAGTACTGTAAAATAGTCATTTTACAGTTTAAAGTCAGTAAGAACGCAATGCAATTTGTTTCAAAAAGACTTTTTTTATTTCAAAGGATGCAAATTGGTGAAAAAAAATCACTCTACGTCTACCAACTCTGGCAGTGATGATATCGTCTATATTGTAATTTGTTGTTTGGAATCAATCGTCAATGAGAAACATCATGAAAATAATTAGCCAGTTGAAATATCTTAACAGGAAAATATCAGAGCAAATCAAGAATAAAGTTAGCCAGTTGAAATATCTTAACAGGAAAATATCAGAGCAAATCAAGAATAAAGTTTTAAGTAGAAGAATTGGAGTTTTGGGGGACAAGAGAGACGTTTAAACTTCTTCTCTACTCTGTCTCTTATTCCTGCGTTACATCATGTAGTCATCATTTTCTTTTGTAACTATTTAACCTCTTCCGGTGTTTACCAATAACGTGAATAAAATTAACTAATCGTTTTTACGTTAATACTTCCTGTCTCAACAGACGAACAGAATTGATTGACAAAATCTAGATTATCCTGAACGAAGCCGTTTAAAAACGCTAGTTAAATTCTATTTACAATAATGAATAGTTAAATTTCACAAAATTTTGATTCAAGAACAAAGCTTAAATTTTCCCATATCTTGTATGAAATAAGGCTGGAAATGTCTAATTTACCCTTGTACAGCAAGTAATTAACGACAGTTATCTTTTGTTACAATTGCTTTAAACACATTTCATCTTGCTAATTTTTTCTCCAACTATAAAATGATGTAACATTTGAACATTTGAAGCGATGTAATTATCTTTTTCATTATTATCTGGAATGCGGCTTGTTAAAATCACAATAAAATATAAACAAGGAAATCATAAACTGTATAATCAAAACAGAACACTGCCAATGATTCCTTCCAGAAAGACATTAGTTCTGGTAACAAATTTTGTTTGAATCAATCAAGCGATGTAAAAATGTACAATATTCAAACAAACAAACAAACAAACAAACAAACAAACAAATATACATTCAAATTGATGCTGTAGTAATTACTAAAATTGCCGGTACGCTTTAAATCTCATACCATCTCTCATCCTATATTAATTTCTGAATAACTTCTGTGATGACTTATCGAGGCTTAACAAAAAAAAATCCAATTTTCCATGGAAACATTTGCACCTGATCGCCCCCCCCCCCCCTCTTTGATAGGCGTGTTGATACAATGTAGACTTTTAGATTCTCCTTTGCCCAAGTGTATCCTATCAATCAATCAATCTTGATAGCATTTTAAGATTCGAGGTTCTACCCGAGTCAGAATCTATCATTAACATGAGCGCAGAATGTTGCCCGGAGGGAATCGTGATCGAACCAGGTGATAAAGGGGGGTTAGCAAAGAAGGAACGATCTGGAATGACCATCGAAATATTCTTCTTGAAACTCGAACTATCTGACCAAGTCATTGTCCTATGGAGGAAAATGTTATTGCGAAATTCTTTGCCTATTTTAAATACTGCGGAGTTAAAGCATAAATTTAAAAGCCTGATTTGATACAACTGTATCGAAATTGTAAAGGAGATATTGAAGTAAAATTAGAGTTTTAAATAATTTGATGTAACTATCAAAATTGCAAAGGAGATTTTAAAGTAAAAACTAGAAAATTTGAATTCCAAATCAGCTGAGATCAAAAATACAAAAGAATTGAATTGTAAGAGATTAGTAAACAATGTGCGTATGAGACAAGGATCAGAAAACCAAATTATTTGTTGTTAGATCTTGTTGTGTTTATTTTTGCTGGCAAGTTTATCGCGATTGCTTGAATATTTGGCAATGAAAGCCTTTATTTAAACTTACGTTTTCTTAAAAATCACGAAACCGGTCAAAAGTTGTTTGAAAGCTATATTGTTACTTTAAAAAGTATACTTCTCTCATCACTGAAACTTCAGTGAATGTCAACAATATCCCATTAGTACGACGCTTAAATTTCAATTTCTTATTGCACTCTGTGTTTAGATCTTGTCGTGCAAATATTGAAGATTGCAACCCTCAACTCAATAGTGCATATTTTCATCTCACATACACATAAGGGGAATAGACGGATGGCAGACAATGGTTGCAGAATTACGCAGTTAAAGTCTGAAAGTTTTTTTATGATTTGATTGATTTCCAATTGATACCAAATCACCAGGTATTCGTTTGATCTCTCAATTGATCTATCACTTTAAAGATCCGCTTTCAACCACTGCTGTCTGCAATCATCTTCATGATATCTACTTAGTGTAGGCAAGTCCTTGAAAAAGAACATGTTACCTGTCAAAACCACAACTCCAACTGACAGATACAAATCAAAAAACGCCGCCTTCACTTTCGAAAAAAATCTTTGTTCTGCACCCACATCATCCACGCATGACGTCCAGGGGACGTCCGGCAAGAAATCTATTAACGGGTTCAGCTTTCGAATAGGATGATGGACGGGAGGAACAACAATCGAGGAGAAAAGAACACACCATCAGAACTCTTTTGGAACACTGGAAGATGGTCTAACGGAAGTCAGAGAGGTCCCGATGGCTATCGGGGTAACGCAACCCACACTCGCTGAAGAGTCCTCTTCATGCCTGAATTGTTCCAGAGACAATGAGTGGCGAGTTTGACACCTCCCTCGACTGGATTGAGTGAGAACTTGAACTTGGGTTGGTTGATGAAAGGTCGATTTCCGCGGAAGAAACGAGAACTAATTAACGCTCCCCATCAAGGGACGCCTCCTCTGTTCCATCAAAGAAGTCCATTTTGTGAAAGGAAAGCAGCTTCAGTATTATCAGAAAAGAAGTTTTCGTAATCACACTTGGATATCTCATATATTTCCTGATAATAATTGCTTTTTTATTTATTTTTGCAATTACGAACCATCTGTGGGAAAATGTCCTAAGTCACATCATATTTCTGTTATCTTAATGTACTGTTACTCTCTTTTTTCACCCCCAACCTAACCAGAAAAGTACAATTTTAATCCATCATTAGAGGAGTTGTTAGGGGACTCACCCCACCCTAATTTGCTCCCATTTCTTCAAGAGATCGGCTTTATGTGTCTGATTTAGGATTTTTGTCTTTATCCTTATTTTTGTGTCATCTTTATCTCGTTGTTTATTCATGGTTTTAGTCAAAATTATCCGACCATTTTTACTTTCGACTTATTGTTTAGAATTTTAAACTTTGTATATGTGACTCTTTTAGAACTGTTTTTAAAATTTTTAGAAATTTTGGTTTTGGCATATCAATTTTTTGTTCCAATACTATCGTTTGGCGCAGTATAGCCTATAGGGCTCTTGCACCAATAAACCCAATACAACCAAACAAACCGAACCAGAAAAGTACTCATTTACAAATCAAGAGATTAACTATATGCAGCATGAAGATTTTCTCTTAAACATAAATAATAATATCTGAAATAAGGTGAAATCTAACTGTCTCAAACTCGGTGGATCGTCAGACAACAACTTGATATTCAATAGCTTCGATCCAATAGCTTACGAACACTTCTACAATTTATTAAAATTTTAGAGATATAATAGCAAAACTATAACACAAGATCAATTCAATTGTTTCGGAAGAATAGAAAGATAATACTTTTGATCAAAGCAGTCGAAATACTAGAACACAACAACAATGCAGTAGTTTTTAAGGAAGGACATACATACTCTTGTTGCTTATTAAGGTTTTTCTGGGATTCGCAATGATGATTTACTAAAAAGCAGAGAACACGGTTTTTATTAATGATATTTACGTTTTTTAGTTTGAAATTTCATTGTTGTCTTTTAAAATGATGTTATGGATACGGCTAATATTTTATCCTTTGTAAAATCTCTTTTCGTCATTTTTGCTTAAGAACATTTTCTTTCGGAAGGAAAATTCATTCCTTGAGGAAATAGCCGTATGTAGAAAGTTTATTAAGTAGAAACTTCTCAAGCACAGAGTTTCAGAAACTATGAAAGTAAAATTAAACACAGTAACTTTTAAGTCACACAATACAGTTTTCAAACAATATTTTAAAACTCATTTTTGTTCATGTCTATCAAAAAAAAAAAAAAAAAAAACAGATCATTGAATGTCAAAATTTTTAAACACAGTTTTTCTAAAATTTTAAAAGCATAAAACTTACTATAACGGATATCAAGATGGATACTGATGGATAGGAAACTTACCTAAGAGAAAAATGAAAAAAATATGAGAATTTTTTTTTAAATCATATAATAACACAAGTGGTGCATTTGGCAAAAACTAAACATTCAATACAAATTTCTAAGTTAGCAGTGATTAAATTTTTAATGTCAAAAAATGTTACTTTTATTTTTTAAAAATATTCTGTACTCTATAATGTTTGACTAGTATGTTCTGACCATCATGAAACTTTCTTCTACACCTGTCTTATAAATTCTTGAATCAAACTTATAACTACTGATGTAGTTGCTACAATAATTTTCTGATAATCGCAAAAACGAGAAGATTTCGATAGTTGAATTTAGGCGATCTTACTTCACTGGTGTTAAAGTTTTGGCACAAATGCCAGCGAGAAGAAAGTTTCCCTTGCATACCTAAACAAAGAGTAAGGTACTGTGGACACGTTACGACAATTTTCACGAATCCAATACTTTCTTCTGCGTATTAGATACAGAAGAAAGTAAAAATAGAAAAATTGCTGCCCAAAATCCCCCTGCATATCTAACGGTGTTATAGAAAACAGAAAGTACGAAGCAAATTATTCTCCCAAGTGAGCTTTGAACATCACTTTCGAAATTATTTCATCTCATGAGTTTAACAAACACATTCCGCCATAACGTAACTAACTGTTATGACAGTCCAACAAGCAAACAAGGACATCCGCGTAGGCATAGGCGTAGCGTGACCAAAAGTTTTGGGGGGGGGCACAGGTCTCGAATTTTTGGAGTGTAGGCGGAGCCTTTGCTCCCGCCCCTTTCATTTTTCGTTGGAGGAAAATTCGTTCTTACTTTTCCAATGAATTGCACGCACACCATTAATCCAACTCCCCCCCCCTCCGTAACCAGTTACTACCAGGGCGGATTTAAATTCAACGGGCCCGTAGCCCCGTTACGCCCCCCACCCCATCAAGCCCCTTCTGTTTTATGAAAATTGGGGTAGCAAAACCGACCATTTGTTTACTTTGTGTATCTTTTTCGCTGACCCCATATGCCTTTTCTCTCTATTTGATGCCCTTGCTGTCTTTTTCTTTTTTGAATTGACCTAGTAGCGGGATGGGTATCAGAAGAATGATGCAATTACCCTTTTTTTAAGTGGAGTGTAGAGTAGAATATTCCCAATATCAAGGGGCTCCGGGGGATTCTCCCCCGGGAGAAATTTTGAAAAATAGATACAAAATTCAGTATTTTGAGGCTTTATATGAAGTAATTGAGATGGCAAAAATATGAGAAAAAAGAGGCAAACAAACACCCTTTATTAGTTAACCATTCGATCTAAACGAGATCGGTTTGCGTTTTGACAAATCGTTGACGATAATCGATTAGTAATCGAAGCATGAGAGAGGAAGGAGGGGGAGAAAAATACTATACATGAAAAATTTCTGAAATGAGGCATTTCATAAAGTTATTTTAAGAGTAAAACTAACAATCCCATGTGATCTAGCGGTTACGAACACTGCCTTTGACCCTAGTGACCAAGCTCGATATCCAATATGGGAAGAAATGAAGAAATAAATCACTTACTCCAAAAAAAGGAGAGAGACAGAGGAAAAAAAATAGTCATGCAAAATGCACTGATTAAAATTATAAAAACACAATTAAAGCAAAATAATAGTAAACATTTATATAAATTTAAATTGTTGCTTTTAAAAAAAGAATACAGCAATATATTAGTTAAAATAATTATATTTATTAAATTTTTTCAAATTATCAGCCAGGAAAATTGTCATATTACAATGACACAACTTGAAAAGATTCAAAAATGAGTTTTGAAAAAAAAAAAAAACAATCTGTACCGAAAACGATTATAAATGCAAGCCTAAATATTCTTACTTGCCATAGCATTTAAGTAAGAAGTTTATAAATCAATTTGAGACAAGACTTATGCATTCAGATTATCTACTTCTACACAAATTACGTAATGCAAAGTAGTTTTTAGACAAGAATAAATGATGTATTTTGTTGCATTATGCACTGTAAGACTTTTGTTGTTACTTGCATGCATTTAGCACTTAATTTCTTTCTGATATGATTATGAATGACAAATGCTTGAAAGGAACATTTAAAAAATTTAAATTTTTGATTTGTGAAGAAAGAGAATTAAATTCTATACAGAAAATCCCATAGTTGAATAAATAAATTTATTTTTTTTTCATTGCATTACATGGCAGTGAGATAAAAGAAAGGGGTCATATATCTTTTTTTCATCTCTCTCTCTCCTTCTTTCCCTCTCCCTCTTTCAATCAGCCAGATTTCGTGAAAATAATATTTTCAAATTAAAATTATTTTTTTAGCGTAGTTAGTAGTTACATCGAACTAAAAAAAATATGCCTTTTAAAGAAGTAAACAAAATAGTATGATTTTATGCTTTTATAATTCTCTAAATTATTATTTTAGTAATGCCACACACTTGGAGAAGGTCACAATAAAATGTGACCCCCAGAAATTGGACGGGGGAGGGGGCAAAACATCCCCAGAAGCCTTGCATTAAACAATACTAGCAATCCTAAGGACTGTTTTAGGCAAAAAAAAAAAAAATCTTTCAGACAATAATTTTGGCTCATAAAAGGAAATAATCTTTCTGATGATTTTCGTCCCCCAATTTCGGGAAAAATTTGGTGCCAAACTCTGAAAATTTCGACGGAGAGCCGGAATTCCTCCGTGCCCCCCCCCCCCTTCACCCACATACATGTGGGTAATAATTCAAAGATAAAATAAGGAAAATAACTGCAAATGATATTCTGACGATTAATTTCCTTCTGATTTCATAAAATTTCAGGTTCCAAAGAAAAAGTGTCCAACAAGTTGGGGGGGGCACGTGCCCCCATGTGCCCCCGACACTACGCTTATGCGCGTAGGCACTTCTTTTTTTTTTCTCCCCAAAACTGCACACACCGAACCCCAACCGCTAATTTTCTGTCATCTCCACTTTCTCTGGAGGTATCTCAGAGGGCGTCTTCGTGGCCCGGCAGACGAGAGGAACCTCCCAGTAGTCCTCCCCTCCGTCATGCCTAAGTCCGGGATCGGGGCCCGGGGTCAGCGCGGGAAGTAAACATCAGATATCTCCACCGTGGAAAATCGAAATGGGTTTAGGTTTTGAGAGATAAAGCAGTATTGGTGGAGGGTTTGGTGATCATTGAAATAGTTCTGCATCGATGCAGCACAAATTGTAAGCACTGTAATAACGTAACTTGAACTTCCTTCTGGGTGGAAGGCGACCATAACAGTAACTGCATTGTAAAAAAAGAAACATTTGAGTTTTGACGTCTTGAGTTCAAATTATGCTTTTCACAATCACGAATTGTAATAGCACCCTACTCTTTGTACAATTCGTGATTGTGAGTTTCTTGCGGGCCAAACTTTTAGACCCCCCCCCTCCCATTTTTACTGAGGGGGGGAGTGCAGTGTAAATTCTACCAACACACAACAAAAACTATGGCTTCTAATATACTAATAAATTAAGTTCCCTAAGTCGAGTGGGGGGGGGGGGAGCGATTGACCTCTCCCCCACCCACCCCTCATTCCAAAATGACGGGCATCGTTTGTTGTTTCTACGGATGGTTCGTATCTCAACCATAATTGCCAAAAACATAATTCGAATTCAAAACGTCAAAATTCAAATGTATTCAGTGGGGGGGGGGGGGAGCTGTATGTCGCACACTAGATGCTGTTTCGTCTAAAGAGGGTCGGTTATAAATAAAGTCCGTTCCGGGAGACATGAATGATACAGCTCAGGAAGAAGCTCCTAGACCAAAAAAGTTTGCGCTCAAAGCATATAAAAATAAAATCGAATAAAATTGAAGGTACATAAATTAAGATCATATGAAAGCAATATGCAATAGAGATGGTTCGAAAATAAATAAATACATAAATAAATGAATTAAAAAAAATAAATTTAAAAAATGGAGTACTACTAGCGAATATCGGAGAGCAAACCGTGGCCCTGGACTCGATAAGTAATTTCTCCCCTTTTTTTGTGTGGTTTTTTTAGCCTACTTTCCCGTTAAAAACAAAAGAAAGACGAAAAAAGTATTAAAAGTAGCTTAATGCATCTAAAAAATATCGTTCTCTTTGTACTTTTATTTATTTATTTTATTATTATTATTATTATTATTATTATTATTATTATTATTATTATTATTATTATTATTATTATTATTATTATTGAAAACAATGGAAGATTTTTTCTACGGAGGAACTGTAACAGTTGCACTCTTTAAAAGGTGCAACAAAGCTTTATTTATTCGTTAATTACTTTTTACGTGTCTATTTCATCTGATGAGAGGGGTATATTTTGCTTTTCGAAATCTGCGCTATGTGCTAAAAAGGTATTTTTGACATAATTTTCAGTTTCAGATAATCAATGCTGATGTCGATGTACGGGAAAGTAGGCTTGTTTAGTTCTTGACAGAACTTCTTGTTTAACGCGATATTGAAACTTGAAAGAAGGTGGGTAAGTGCGGCAGTTTTAAGATTTGCTCCTGCTCGGAAAAGTCGAAGATCCACGACTGAACGCTTTAGCAACATTTAGCACGAAGTCTACCCCTACCATGTACTCTTGCATAGTGCACGGGTAGTGGTCAATAATTCCACATATATACAATTAAAACGGTTTTAAGATATTCTAAAACAAAAAAGAGCTTGTGTTTAGAATTAGCTAGCTGAAAGTTTTACTTGTAAAAAGTACTTTTACTCCGCGATGCCCCACCAAAAAGGTTTCTATATCCGCCCTTTTTAGAGCATCTACATGCAAATGATGCTATTATCAGATCATGCAAAAGCAACTCCAGGTCGAGCATTGCCCATCCCAGTCGGAAATTCCCTCTCGAACTCGATCCATTGCGCTAGAAGCCAAAAAAAATCCGAAGATCGGCGAATCTTCGAGAGGAACAGCAGGTGGTGGTCAAGGATTCGCGTCCACTCAACTCGAGGAGTCATCGAACCTTTTTCTCCGGCATCGTCTGACCCGATCGGGTTCCAGAGCACCCCCGCCACCCCCCCCCCCCTGCTCTCCTTTTCATCCAGTTTGCCTCTCAATGGATCTCGTCCGGATGACCAGCTTCGTCGGAGCGATACTCTCTTGGAAGATCGAAGAAACCGTTTTGTTGGATCTTGCTTTTCAATGTGCAGCGGTCATGGCAGATTGGAAGATCAGATTGCTTTTGTGGACGTTTCCAGTTGCTCAAGTTGGAGAAAAGAGGAGAGGAGGGGGGAGTCTGAATGGCTTAAATTGATATCGATGGTTTAAATGACACGAAGAAAAAATTGTTTTCTCACACGAAAACTTTTTTTTGTTTCAAATGCCCTATTAGACTGATGTCTCTGAGAATTAATTTTATATTCATCGGATAAGCTAAGTTATCAGAACAGCAATAGTTAAAAATTTGCAACCTAACTTTTTAAAGTTTCAATTTTTCTTTCTTTTCTTTTTTATTGCATTCAAATCATCACACTTTTTTTTCTTTTTCCCCCATTGCACCAGCATTTGGTGATAAAAAACATTGAAAGAAAGGGAAAAAAGATTTTTTTTTAAACCTCTCTGATAAGCAGAACAGAACTGATTTAGCAAGTTACTACTCAGCAGAAACTACTTCTTTTCTACAAAGTTCCCCCTTTTTTTTATTTAAAAAGATTAAATGCTGGGGAAACGGGCAAAGCGCTAAGAATGAGATTGTTCAAATTGCTCAAGTAAAACCTAAAAACAAAGTCTATATGCCAGAAGAAGCGTGTGCGTGCCAATGGGAAGTCACGAGAGTTAATTATAACTTTATTTAATTGAAAAGTTGGTAAATTTTTGATCCGAATCAAGAATAACAACAAATCAAGCAAAACGAATCTTAAAATAAATCTAGGGAGGCTGTCAAATTGCTCTAATTTTTCAAGGACTCTCTCCTATTTTGAGAATCTTCCGGATATATTACTACACCACAAAACTTACTTTTGATTGTAACATTTTATCAACTCGACGGGAAAGATTTCAGCATTTTACTGTACATATTGCTTTTAATTAAGCTGGAAAGTAATACGATAAAAGCAGTAGGGTCAATCCATGTCAAATCACCCAGGAAAACGGGATTTTGTAACCCATGTCCTCGGATTTTAATAAAACTTGGTATATTTAATATTTTTATGGTGGTAAGTAACCATATGAATTCTTTTGCCCATACGTGATCTGATTTTTGTTTTACAGGCCGTCAAGTTTTTCAAAAAATTGCATTTTCTGTCAACCGCTAAGCCTAATCTGCATGTATACGTATCTCTTCAGTAAATTGTGACGGGTGCAGAAATCTTTCAATATTTCCAAAAATTCTCAGATATGTTGCTGAAAGTATGAGTATTTAATAAAAAAATACTTGAAATTTATATAATATAATTTTGTTTGAATAAAAGTTGAATAAACTACGACAAGCATTTTTTTCTTGTGCAAAACATGAGTTTACTTAAGTGGCATTTCACGAAAAGGCGGAGGTCCTATTCAATAATGGAAGCATTCGAAATGAGCCTGAAGGTGTGTTCTATCATTGCAAAGAATAAAATTAGTGGTTTTTTTCGTTTTCTTGCTGTTGTTGCACAATATACACATTTCAGTATCAACATTTTTGAAAAAAAGCTCTAGTCATTTTCCTAACCTAAATTTCACTGAAAAACAAACATACCTTTATTTTTTAGTGTATTTACAGCCCTATTATGCTACTTAAAAATCATCTTACTCCCTTATTAAGCAGAAAAAAAAGTGAGAAATAATTTATGACTCCCAAATTCAGCTGTTAAGTTCAGAAAAATATCAGATGTAGAAAAAAGATGTGCAAAAAATGAATTCACTTTAGTAGCTTTTTATGAAGAGGCGGAGGGCATATTCAATATTAGAAGCATTCGAAATAAACCTAAAGGTGTGTTCTATCATTGCAAAGAACAGAATTAGCGGTTTTTTTTTTTTTTTTGCTATTGCACAATATATACATTTCAGTACCAACATTTTTGAAAAAAAGTTCTAGTCGATTCCTAACTTATTTTTCAATATTTTTTGTGTAAAAGAAGCAAAGCTCATGCTTTTGTAGCATAAAAACGTATTATATTTATTTTTAATGATTTATAATTGTATTGAATGTGCGAAGAAGAGATGGGATAGCACAATCTTTGAAGAAAAAATAACAATGAAAAATATGAGTTTCCGAATATTATCGGATTGTTTGTCTTTGAAGTGTTTGTGTGATCCTGTTTTCAGCAAATTTAAGGAATATTCTGTTTGATATTTTAACGATCGACCTTCCTTGCATTTCCGACGTCGGACAGTACTTGTTGAAGTCACGTTATCATGAAATATTCGAAATACTTATTTTGTACATATTTAACCTCCTTTTGAAGAGAATAGTAACATCTTCCAGAATCTTATGTTACGGACCGTTTGACGTAGTTATTTCATCTAACATCTAACCATTTCTTGGTTATAGTAAAGATAATAGTCCTTTCTTAGGTAAAATATAGTCTTGCTTCAAATCCAGCATAGTCACTTACTTGAAAATTTTCAATTTTTTTCTTTTAAACTCCAATAGCGAGTGTCTAAAGCTGTATTTGCTCTTAACTGGGTGATGAAATTTCTAGTTTATTTTTATTGAATTATGTCTGTCCGGGGCTCTAGCTTTTTAATTATCTCCTATTATTATTTATCAGCGCAAACCAACCTTCCTGATAAGCGAATCCAATGAAAAACAAACAAACCAAAATAGAAAACCCACTCACATTCTTTATCCCTCTTATCACTATGACCCATATTTTGATAAAATAAGAAGAGACCTGATACATGCGCAAATGCAAGGAAGGTTGAGCGTTAAAATATCAAACAGTATAATTCTTAAATTTGCTGAAAACAGGATCACACAAACACTTCAAAGACAAACAATCCGATAATATTCAGAAGCTCACATTTTTAATTATTACTTTTACTTTTAAGATTGTGCTATCCTATCTCTTCTTCGCACAATCAATACAATTATAATTCATTAAAACTAAATATAATACGTTTATATGCTACAAAAGCATGAACAATGCTTCTTTTACGCAAAAAATGTTGAAAATTAAGTTAGGAAAATGACTAGAATTTTTTTCAAAAATGTTGGTACTGAAATGTGTATATTGTGCAATAGCAACAAGAAAACGAAAAAAAGCCACTAATTTTATTCTTTGCAATGATAGAACACACCTTTAGGTTTATTTCGAATGCTTCTATTATTGAATATGACCTCCGCCTCTTCATAAAAAGCTACTAAAGTAAATTCATGTTTGCACATCTTTTTTCTACATCTAATATTTTGCTGAACTTAACAACTGAATTTGAAAGTCATAAATTATTTCTCACTTTTCTTTCTGCTTAATAAGGGAGTAAGATGATTTTTAAGTGGCATAATAGGGCTGTAAATACACTTAAAAATAAAGGTATGTTTGCTTTTCAGTGAAATTTAGGTTAGGAAAATGACTAGAACTTTTTTTCAAAAATTGTGATACTGAAATGTGTATATTGTACAACAGCAACAAGAAAACGAAAAAAACCACTAATTTTATTCTTTGCAATGATAGAACACACCTTCAGGCTCATTTCGAATGCTTCCATTATTGAATAGGACCTCCGCCTTTTCGTGAAATGCCACTTAAGTAAACTCATGTTTTGCACAAGAAAAAAAATGCTTGTCGTAGTTTATTCAAATTTTATTCAAACAAAATTATATTATATAAATTTCAAGTATTTTTTTATTAAATCCTCATACTTTTAGCAACATATCTGAGAATTTTTGGAAATATTGAAAGATTTCTGCACCCGTCACAATTTACTGAAGAGATACGTATACATGCAGATTAGGCTTAGCGGTTGACAGAAAATGCAATTTTTTGAAAAGTTTGACGGCCTGTAAAACAAAAACCAGATCACATATGGGCAAAAGAATTCATATGGTTACTTACCACCATAAAAATATTAAATACACCAAATTTTATCAAAATCCGAGGACATGGGTTACGTGACCGGGTGAACTGACGTGGAATGACCCAGTAGTCAAGTATAGCTAGCTGCTTACTTATCGCTTATGTTGAACTGAAGTAAACATTCCTCCCATCACAAAATATTATCGACAACAAATCTTGCTGCAAACGGTATGCAAAAGAATTGTACAAAAATGAACTGCTGTTTTTAAGGTAAAATACTGGCAGCCGAGGGTCCAATTTAAAATTATAAAGTGCACAGTAATAAACTGTAAAACTAGCAATTTTAAAGCTTCTTACAATTAAGTTAGAAATTTTACAGTTTATTGCCGTACAATTTAGCTGTATTATACCGTGAAAGCAAAAGTGCAACACTGGCAGCAGATGATCCAGCTTAAAACTAAAATTTGCGGTAATATACTGTAAAATTGGCAATTTAAAACACTGTAAAATCAGTAATTTTACAGTAATAAGCACTGTAAACGTAAAAATTTTCAGTTTATTATTATAAAATGACACATTTTTACAGTTTCTTACTATACAATTAGTTGTATTACACTGTGAAAACAACATTCATTTTTTAGTTTGCGTAAAGATTGGTATTAGGCCGACATAAACATACCAGTTTCATTTAAAATAAATAAATAAATGAAAATAATAAATGAACCCAGCACCGAGGGTTAATCTTTCCTTGAATGTAAATGAGTTTCCTTTTCGCCGAACTTTTTGTAACCTTACTCTCCTAGCAAAAAAAAAGAAAATACCGCAAGGACGTCAATGTCAGAAACTCATTTCTCGGACAAGCCAAATAAACACATAAGGAAATGCCTCAATTCGAGTGAAAAAATAGCAAATAAATAATCCAAAACGCTTCTAATATCACTTCCAACTGCGATAGCATCGGCGTTAAATCTCACCAAATGCCGCTAAGATTTCCTTCTGCTAAAAGATCGTCTGATAGTGGCCGTTTCGAGTCCAGGTGTGTGTGAACTCTTTTCCATGGAATACAACGACCAGGCCTCGGGGTCGTTCCGAAACAGGATGGCGATTCCGATGAAAACCACCGGCAAGACATCGTTTGGGATTTTATTTTTGTTAGATTTTAGAATGAGTTCAATAATAGATTTTTTTCGTGGTGTCCTCGATTTTGCGATGATTTGTGCTAAATTATCTAAGATAAATGAAGGTGATGGAAAGGATTGCTAATGAACTTGATGATTTTTAATCTTAATGTTGACTTCATGAGCAATTATTGCCACAAATTACGTTGTTATCCTTGATTCTAAGCTTTTTGCCAACATTTTAGCACATCTTTGATGGCGAACCTAATCTGTTCTACGTCATAACGCACCATCAACAGATAATGTTCCCCTAACTTGACCATTTTTTATTCTAATGGTTTCATACGCAGAAACAGACTCAAACTACGTCGTTATCCCTGATTCTGTAGACTGTTGCTAAATTTTTACACCAATTTTGAAGGCTATCCTAATATTTTTTACTTAGTAGCATTATCAGTGAATCGTGGTCCCTTAACCTGCTGATTTTTAATCCTACTATTGGATTTTTAAGTCGAGACAACCTTAAAATTACGTCGTTGTCCCTGATTATATAGACTGTTTCTTACATTTTTGCACTATTTTTACCTATTATATTTTTAAAAGTACAACAGTAAAACTAGTGTAAGTGAACCACTTGCTTTGCAGTATTTACTGCTTTAGAGAGGTGGTCAACTTAAAGAAGATAATATATATGATACTGGACTTATTTTGTGCCTGGGAAAAAGCGGTCAACTTAGACAGGTGATCCACTTACAAGGATGGTCAACTTTACAGGTTTTACTGTTTTATACTGTACATAGTAACACTAGAAGGATTGATTATATATCATAACCGCTTTGCAGTAGCGAATGATGTTTATGGGAATGGTGCTCGTAGTCAACTTGAGCACCACAGCCTATATCAGGGATCGCCAACTTCCCTGGAGTTAAGAGTAGTTTTTTCCGGTAGGGGTAAACTTTTTTTAAAAGGGTCAAAATATTATAAAATGCATAACTAATGTTAGAAAAAAATATCATGGCTTTGTGCTGTCGTTAAACAGTATTTATTGTGAAAACATTTACAACTTGATTTCAGCTGTAGAAAACTTATTTCAGCTGTGGTATCTATGAATTAAATGTAAAACAATAATAAGAGAAGCACAAGCGTATAATCACAGTGAAATTTTCGGGATTGAGTAAATGACCAAAGTAGTTATTTTAAAATAGTAAATATTCAAAAGTTTGTTATTTCGAAGAATTTTTGAGGCTTTCGTCACTAATGGGGCTACTACACTGGCGGAAAAAAAAATCCCAACACCAAGAAAAAATTGCCGTAGAGTAATGAAATTCGGGTAATGCAATTGTCTAGTTAACATGTTTAATTGATTAAATGTACAAGATCACTGGCTAATTTAAGCTCAAGAAAATGCTGTGCAAATGTGAAATTAGGTTAATTTAATAGATGATGTAACCTCCAGAATTTTGAAGGCAAGCCTGCAAGCGTGCATGCATTATGTCATACAGGTGCCGAATGTCACTTAGTGGTATAGAGTTCCATGCTTGTTGCACTTGCTGTGTCAATACTAGGACCGTCATTGCTGACTGTGGATGATGCTCGAGGTGCCATCCCATGATATCCCATACGTTATCAATTGGAGACAGACCTGGTGATTTTGCAGGTCATGGTAACATGTCAGCACTCTGTAGAGCACATTACGTTACAGCAGCGATGTGAGGGCGAGCGTTAACCGGTTTGAAAACGCCCCCTTGAATGCTACTCATGAAGGGCAGTACGACTGGTTAAATTAACAGACTGACGACAAATTTTCAGTCAGTGAGTTTGGGATAACCACAAGAATGCCCCTGCTGTCGTAGGAAATTGCTCCAGAGACCATAACTCCAGGTGTGAGTCCCGTGTGTCTAGGCCGTAGACCGCTTGGATGCAGGCGGTCCCCCTGCCTCCTTCTGACCAATATACAGCCACCACTGGCATTAATTCAGAATCTGTTTTCATCAAAAATTACAACAGATCTCCACTCCGACCTCCAGTGAGCTTTGTCGTGGCACCACTGCCGTCGGAAAAGGCAATGGTTTGCAGTCAATGGAATACCGGCTACAGGCTGCCTGGCTCGGAGCTGTCCTTGAAGTTAACAGTTTCTTACCGTTCTTTGGGTCACGACGGTACCAACTGCAGTTCGAATGTCAGCCGCAGATTCAATACGATGCGCCACAGCCGTACGCAAGATTCGGCGATCTTCCTTCTCAGTCGTGCCACGTGGCAGCTCGGAACTCGATCTTCTTGAGGTAGTACCATCCCTTGCCCATAGCTTCCAATAATCATGCATGGTGAAAACATTTCCACCCAAGTCTTTCTGCAATATCACGAAATGAAAATCCACCTTCTCGTAGCCAATTTGTACGACCTCGTTTAAACTCGGTGAGCTGTAGATAATGGCTTCTTCGTCTTCTGAAAAGGTATTCCTGGCTAACATGAACGCAATTCGTCCAATTTCACGGGAAAATAATACACACGAGCTTCACAACACGCTTTTAAAACAAGCCTTATTTGCATGTTCTGAGTGACGCCAGCTGCGCCACACTTATGCGCGGAACACGAAATTTCAATCGATGTCATCTTTCAGTTGTATAAACAAGCCTACCAAATTTCGTTTCTCTAACGCAAGTCTTTCTTGGTGTTGGGATTTTTTTTCCGCCAGTGTATTATACATCGATGCTTTTAACGTATTTATCCGTGTTTTACACGGTCGAAAGTTACCGGCGAATTTGAACATACCCTCATCTCACACCGGCTATCTTGTATCTCGCGTTATTTTATTTTTATGCTAGCTTGAGATCCTTTCTAGTAAGCATATATGGGCTACATTATTGTTAAATTAATTTGCCGCACTTAATTACCACTAGACCGCAGTTTTCTTCTGTGAGCTACGTTGTGGATTTTGATGGTTAGCTATATGGGTGCTATGAATCCCTTGTTATAAAGCAGTTGTTGGTAGTGAAAAAGGGAATAATGTCGATTTATTTTGTGTTAAATTTCGTGCGCCACTCTTAAGTTTACTAATGACAATTTTATTAAAAAATTTGAAATTCAAAATCGACTTCTAATGAAATCAACTATACTTTTCACTATACTTTTCTTGCACAATATGTTTTTTGACCCCCCTCCCCCAAACCCACACACACAGCTGAAAGCGCCCAAAATAACTTATATTATAGCTAGATATCCATTTTCTGACGGGGAAAAAAAACTCGAAAAACTTCGTGCTTTAATTGGCTAAACTACTAAGGAATCACTAGTACTGCTCTACTGAATCGTAGACTACCAATCACTGGTCAATATCCATACTTTTGCGCTGCTGTTCCCAAAGCAGCAGCTGTTCAAAACTTATTCACAGAGAAACTACCGAACAATACCAGGAATCAAAGCCAGCACAAAGTAAAGGAAATACAAGTGACTTACATTTTATACAGAAAGGGCAAACACCGCAGTTTTTATTGAGATTCAAATCAGGGTAGCCACGCGTTACCCATTAAAGAACGAACAACCTGCTGTGATAATTTATTCAGAGCACCCGTTTCAATTCTCTTTTTTCTTTTTTTGTCTTTTCTATTCCCAAACCATCCTGATGAAATCAGCGTTGCGGCCTTCCTCGCTCGGAACAATAAACCGAGAAAAAGAAAATTAGAGTCGCCATAAAACGAAAATAAAAAGAAAAAGTCCGAGGCTATTTCCATAAAGATAAAAATCTGACATCTTTGGGGAAACAATATCAGCGTCCAGCAAAGCGCGAAGCCGGGCAACTCCACCGAATTCCTGCTCCTCGTGAGACTATTTCGGTTACGGAGTTGGCAACGGTGAGCCATCTTTGATTTATGAAGGTCACTGCTTGGCTTCTGGCGGTCGTTTGCAATGTCGATAATTGAAAATGGTATAAATTGGGAGCACGACATTTTTTAGCGCTGCTCTTTAGAATCTTGATATCGCCATTGGGATGGAATTGGGTCGGCAGAGTAAATAATGGTTTTTCCGTGGTAGATTGGGTGATAGTCATCTGTTAATGGAAAGGTAATGGGCAGCGGTTGGTTTTGTGTCTCAGAAAATAATGAATTTTTTTGATCTGTAAATGTTTTTGTTAACAAGCGAATACAACCCATTTGTTGATTTATTATGTGTTACGAAAAGTTTTATAAAACGATGAAAACTTTTCTACGACTAAATTAAGCTCGGTATAACTTTGATATACCCCCCCCCCCCCAAAAAAAAAAAAAAATTGCACGCCAAATCTGGCACTCCTTTACGGACTTTTTAGGGTTGCTGATTCTTATTTTGGTGTTGCCAATTTAGCTTTTTTCAGATTTTAGGTTTTTTCTGTTGCCAAATTTAGTTTTTTCTTGTATTTTGTACTATTTTTTGAATTTTATTAAAAGTTTTGTGGCAACAACAAAAACAGGTATTTTGCTTGGAGAGAAAAAAAGTCGCCAAATTTCCGATTTGGGGGGGGGGGGGGGTGGAGATATCAAAGTAGTTCCTTAAGCTCACCATAATTTTGTCAATCAGTAAACACCTCACATCAAAGTTAGTGATTAAGTGACAGGGTCAAAAAAAAGTTCTAGCTTTCATTTCGCAATATTGTCTCTGTATGCATCAGGAAGTAAATAGGCAAAAAAATTCGTTTCACAAGAAATCACCGAAACGAGCCCCCGTAAGAACTGGCTGCTAGTTTCTGACTAGGCTGACGTGACCTCTCGCCGACCCTGATAAATACTCTTTGGCTGATCACCACAACTTTCTGTTATGCTATCATAGTTTCAAACTTGACCTTTTGAAGAGTGGATCATTTGAGTTAGGATTCAAAACGGTAAACAAGGCATTCTACATCGAATTTCATAAAGTCATATCCGTAATCAAAAGTGTTACAGCAAAACATGCTTCTAGACGCATAAGTCAATTCCCAACGTCTTCCAGTTGTTGAAATATGTGCTCTTACAGTCTATGGACTTTTCAGAAAAGTTTAAAAAAATTAACGAGTTTCGGTGACATCTTAACATGCTTTGATGCAAGATTATCATAAGTAAATTAAGTATGAAACTCATAAGAATGCTCTCTCTAACAGCGAAATTTTGAGTTACTTTTTATTTGCTCAAACATTCGCATTCCTTCATTATGTTGTACACAAATTTTCGTTAATGTATGAGCAATAATTTTCAACCAGTATGTTCGTTTAATTATGGCCACCTTGTTGTGGTTGTTGCTGTCTTGTGCCAGCTGGGTCGACATTTTGGGCTGCGCTGCTTCACTTTAGTAAAACTGTATCGTCATTCGTTGTGAAGTCCGGCTACCACAGTACACACATGCCATAGGGACCCGTTTATAGGATAGGCAACCACTCGCAGCAGAACAACGCATTCACACGAAGAAAGGACAAGGACATAAGAGAGAGAGAGAGGGGAGAGAAAGGACATCCATGCCAGAGTCAGGATCCGAAACCCGAAATTTCCCCATCCACGGTCAGAATTCTCTGACCACCAGACGACGTGGCCGGCATGGACATCCCGTATATTGCATATATCTGTACCTCAGAACCAGAACGACGTAAGTCCAAAAATGGCGATTTTCACTTTATTGCTTCATTGTATATAGAATCTTATTCCGCATCCACCCATGAGAACGTTATTCTATAAAACAAATTCCTTCACAATTATTTAGCAGCATTTATAGAGCACGAGTCCCATCTTTTGCATGTATTCGGCAATCGTTTTTGCCTCCTGCTGAAAAGTTACGAAAATGGACTTACGTTAGTCTGGTTCTCAGGTAGGGCCTTGCTCCACATTGACGTAAAGCAGAAAAATAAAGCAGAAACGAAAAATGGATTAAATAGTGTTCCTATGGAAAGTACCCGGATTTTTGGTTTCTGCCTTCGGTTTAGGTCGCGTTTTACGCTGATGTGGAGCAGGGCCCGTACAGATATTTCATTGTTGCACAATTTGGGGGATTCGTTGGTTAGCATTTTTCAAAATTCCGTTTTCATTTCTCTGCTCGTATACAGGTGCATCTCGCCACTGTTATGAGAGTTACGTGCGCGTGAGAAGAGCAATCGGCCGACCTCGGTGGCTTTATTGGTGCCAGGGTCGAGGGCAGCGTGGCCAAGCGCGTCGCAGTCCTTTCCCTTCGTGCGATTCCGAAAATTTCTCTCCTTGCTCCACTAAAAATAATTCCCGCCTTCCACACTTCGGCGAAGCTTTTGTTTCCTCTTTTCTTGGACGAGATACCTTACAGTTGGTGGCATGAATCTTTCCGTCAAGGCCTTTTCCCTGAAATCTCAATTCCTTGCTCGTCACAGTTTAATAACGTTTGCATAATTTAAACTATGTAAGTGAATCGTAATTTGTTATTTCGTCATTCAGTTAGCTCTAACTTGTAGCTGGGGAGCGAAAAAAATGGGTTTGGAAATTTAAAACGTTTCTGATAACGGCAACTGAGGGGTGACGGAGTCATCTGATTTTGGGGTAAAGAGTCGGAGTCGGCAGTAGATGATTATAAAAGTCTAAGAGTCGGAGTCAGTCATTATGACTCCGACCGCAACTTTGCCATGGCTGAAGAGTAAGAACCGGAAACGGACTGATTTTGAGACAAAGAAGTCAGAGCCAAAGGCTCAAAAATTTCCGGAGTCGAAGTTGGAGCCGGAGTCGGTCATTTTCTCTCCGGCTCCGCAGCTCTCCTTAGAACTCTTTCTGCAGAATTCATTCCATATTACAATACAAATATGTTACATGTAATACCTGTATGGTTCTTATCTGGAGAACAGTTTGGTTTTCTTCCGAGTTTCTATGGTTCTTATTGACCAAAATTTTCCTCTGCGTCAGATAATTTTGCATTGGGTTAACAAAAAAAAAAAAAAACCTTCCCGCTCATGAGGAAATTCTGGCTTGTTGTTATCAAAACTTGTTGTAACCAAATTACTACCCCAAGATGAAAAAAATGACTGGTTATGACCGAGAATTCAGTCTGCAGGAGAACATTCTGTCTTGTTATGATCAAATCCTCCCCTAAGAGGAAATTATGGCTATACAATAATTCTGGGTTATCAACAACTGTCAAGCATAGAAATACTTGCAGACTTCTTGCGTATGGCATCGATTCTACATAATTAACGCCTTATTCATTGGATGGCCTTATTAAATGATTGAAAGATACGTTTACTCAGAGGCCTATGATTCTTTGTTTGTGCCTTGACGTAAATAAACGGTAATTTGAGGTAGTTGCGGTACTATTGTAACTCAGGCACTTTAGCGTTTATAATCGTCTATGGTAACTAGTCTACATTAGCAGGGACTATTGCAATATATATCCGTGCCCGTTACGAATGTATAGAAATCAGCCTTAGTTTCTCAACAAGTGAGAAACAATTTGTAGTCGAAGCATCACTGTTTATAAAATCGTGTCCATATTGCAACAAATTTATCAATATGACATTGCACTCAAGCTCTGCAATCTTTTGACAGCAAACAATGGTTGAGTTGAAGTAGAAATTAACCAGCAAAATGTTTACTGTTAATCATGAATAAGGCTGCTAAGTGCGCTTAATTTTTATGGGAGCTAACGGCAGCTCAGCTCTTATTAACTTTTTTTTTAAGTTTAGGAGAATTTTTACGCTTGTATCAGGGACGTCATTTCAAGTTTTTCCAGGGGGGGGGGGGCAAAGGGTCCAAACACATTGCAACATCATCGGAAAACAACGATAACCCCGCCCACTTCTATGTAAATACATTGAATTCTCAAAGTCAGGGGGGGGGGAATTGACCCCCCCTGCCCCCCCTGAATGTCGGGCCTGGCTTGTATTGAAAGAAATTCAGAATATTGGCTTAGGAAAATTGGTTTAGAAAACTTTAGAGCTCCTACATTTTTTTGTCAAAACTTAAGCCCTGGACGCTCTTAGCTATTTAAATTACAATTTCAATTATATTACGAATGCATTGCAACCTTAAAGCTATCTATCGGCAAAACTTCAACAGTGACGCCGGTTTCAAATACGCCACTGAAACCACCAAGCACGTTGTTGCCGTCCTTGCTGCTGTAGACTATTTCTAAAGCAACACAACATTAACCGTAATTTTATCCTTAACAGACCTTCACTTGCCACCCACTTAAAACCGATTTTATCCGCAACACCCAACTAGTGAAATTGGTATATAAACGGATTTGATTCATTTTATTTCCTGATCCTTGTCGTTGAGCTGAAAATGGCGCCGCGTTTTGATCCGGTTAAAGCTCTTGTCACACTTCGAGACGTGAGGTAACAATCTCGTTCCGTATTCCTAGGGAAGTCACGTGATGGGTGCGAATTGACGAAGCAGATCCGAAATTGTTCCGAAGAACAATGAATTTTAAATTATCACGAGCCAATCCGGAAAAGCAACTAGACCAGTATAATTCCGTTTGATGACGCTGTTAACTTCCGGAATCTTATAAAAAATTGATTTAGATGAGAAAAAAAAATGACGCCAAGTAAATACTGATATTTTACCGAAATATAGACTACTACTTGACGACACAAAAAAATGGTGGTACAATCAGAAATTCTGGTTTTTTTTTCATACTGAAGCCATCAGCTTCGACATACATGAGGACTACGTACTATGCACCTTGCCTGCTGACAGACACAGGACAGATTTAGGGCACAGAGAGGTTGAAATAACAACCATGGGCAGGGCGACACTCGAACCCGCTACCACTTGCTTACGAGGAGAAGACTCTAACTCTAGGCCACTGTGGCCCCAAATTCTCAGTTTCGTGTGAATTTTGAAAATCTAATGATGAAATTTGTTCATGATTTCACAGATGGCTTACAAAAGCAATACTGATGCAACTAAACATAATTGAAAATGTCTGTAATCTTTGTTAATGAACTTTCGGTTGTCAATTGCATCTTTTATGCTAATTATTGAAGTACCTCAAAGTTCTGAAATAATAATATTTTAGAAAAAGTGAATGTATTTGAGGATAAATATTGTTCAAATTTTATGTTTTGATTCTAATTGACCACCATCCATCTAAATCTATATCATTTTTCCCCTTTTTTTTTCAAAGCAAATGTTAAGTAAAAACGTAGTAGCTAAGAATGGCTTGTTTACGATAGAAGGACTAAACCCATACTCATTGCAAACACTGATTGACAAAATGGTGACTGCTTTGTTCAAACTGCAAGATAAACTGTTATTTCAGAAGAAATGTGGCAGTACTGGTTCTTGTTGAAAATTTTACTAAGAAATTTTTATAATACTAATAAATACTAACAGATTATATGCTTTACACATATGATGTCCGAATTATTGTTGAGGTATTTGAGGAATAACAGAAAATGGGTGTTTCTTTTTTTTTTAATACAGAATCCATCAGCTTTGACAAACATGAGGACTGCGTACTATGCGCCTTGCCTCCAAACAAGCACAGGACAGATTTACGGCACAAAGAGGTTGAAATAACATCCATAGGTAAGGCGAGACTCTAACCCGCGACCTCTTGCTTACGAGGAGAATACTCTACCTCTAGGCCACCGAGCCCTCCAGAAAATGTTGGGAAATTATCGCAGCAAATTAATATTAATAGAAGTACTTGTAGATGAGGCCTATTTGCAAACATATTATCTCTATTATCAGTTGAAACATTTTTAAACTGAAATTAAAATAGTAAAAATATTCCATTTAAAATATGTTGTGCTGTACAATACTGAACACAATCCGGGAACCCAAATTTTGCATCTACACCCTCTAACTTGTCAGGCTAAATTACCATTTATAAATCGTCAGTTTTTGAGGCAATGTAACGATGTCCTAATGTAATGTAATATTACGTTTCATTGAGAAATTAGTCTAATGTGTGGCAACGTCCCGTTTGCTGTTGCTCTACAATGGCTGTCATACACTTTTGAACGTAATACACGATACATGCATAATTATTCCAGAATTCCAACAAAACCTCTTTTACACCACTTTAGCCTTTCATGAATGATTAATTTCCATGTACTTAAAGACTTCGATGGATTCGTGATAAGTTGTTCAACTCCACAAACATAGTTTCGTTGTATGTTACCAGAACAAAAGTTACGTTAAAGATTCTTCCGTTGATGTTTGTTCAACCCATTTCTTCATCTTCCGTTTGTTTGCATCAATCCGTATAATGAAGGTAAGGATGTCTCTGTGTTTCAAAATGCATGCATCGCTGGATACTGCTATGTAAAAAAATTGTTTGACTAGGGATTAGTAGTTCGAATTGCATTGATTAGGTAACCATGACCTTTGCAAGGTCGAATTTCATGTAGTCATTTGATTCATGAATGTTTGAGTTAATCTTTGGTATAAGATGTTGTTGTTCAAATGCAGAAATAATCTGGGAGTTAAAAGGGAATAAATCTTGATATTATTGTCCCGTTAAGGTAGATTGCTGATTGATAAAGAATGCAATCGCTATAATGCGCTTTGCGTGGTTGCTGTCTTTTAAAAATTAAGGTTAATATTGTAAGACGCATCTGCTTATACATTTATTCATTGTGTTTTGTTTAGATTGTATGTAGATTTTACGAGATTACCATGCAAAATTAAATTCATGGTTTTTATAAGCATTTTTATTAGCATACAAGTTTAAAAAATCTCTTTGATTTATTTGAACTCATTGGTATTTTTCATAAATAAGTTGAAGCTAATTTTATTCATATTTTACTTTATTTATTGTATATTTGATTGAATTCCTTTGCTTCAAATACGTTATTTAGTAGCATTAATATTTATTGGTGTCAGATTTCCGCTGGAGATGGTAGTAATGGTATATTGTTTAATAGAATGTTTTTCCACTGATTAAGATGTTGCAAATTACTGAACGTACGTTGCAACCAAAATTAAAAACTATTATTTAATAGTATAAAAATCGAATGCAAAACTAATAATATAACAAATGTAACTCAGGAGACGCATACACTTGGAAATTCTTTTAAATTTTCAATTTTTCGATTTCCTTTATATTTCTTTTTTGATATCCTTTAGATATCCTTCGTTAGTTTGTAATTCTGCTTATTTGTTACGCGTGAGACACCGTTTTGAACATCCAATTCAGAGTTCTCAATTCTAGCAATATATCCTTCAAATCTGTTGGCTCGAATTAATGAATCATTTACTTTGCATTCCTACTAATTATTTTTTAGTGTTAGTTTCAAAAAGATGCAAATAGTGGGCTATTCAGGGCTTTCGTTCCACACTTGACAGCTTAATATTTAGCTTCAAAAGTAATATTTCAATAATGTAATTCCAACGCCTTCTAAATACTAAATGCCTATAACATTTGCTTCGCTACCGTCGAGATGGGTTTAACTTTGAACGCCACCTTGCGGCAATCCGATAATGCAGTTGTTACTTTTTGATTGGTTAATTTTTGAATTTAAATTCAGAAATGAACCAATCGTTAATTTTTTGAAGAACTCCGGTAGATGGCAGTGTATCGTGAACCAAGGGCATTTTGCAGCTATTGGCGATGGATCCAAACACTATTCGAATTAAATTTTTTGATTGGTTGATTTTTAAATTTAAATTTAGAAATGAACCAATCGTTAATTTCTCTTTCTCGAAGAACTCTGGTAGATGGCAGTGTATCGTGAACCAATTATGAAATTTTGCTCTGTGCTAAAAACCAGAAAGTTACAGGCATTTAGTATTTAGGAGGCCTTGGTAATTCACACGAAGATTTCTTAGATAAGAAACCAAACATACCAATAGGATTTCATAGGCAAAAAATATTTGCTTATTACACGATATGAATTTAAATATCGATTTAAGGTGCGCGACAAAATGTCTGCCTTCTCGTAGAAGCAAAACTGTCAAATGATTTTCCGAAAACCGGATTATCCTTCACTAAATCAAACTTTACAGGATATAACATACTCAAGATCATACATAAAATTTATATAAAAGAAAAATATAAAAAAACAAGAAATTAAAAGAAGTTGCTCTCTTGTTCATAGACCACGCAAATACGAAGGAGAAGAAAAAAAAACTAAAATTTAGCGATAAGTGCGAAATACGGAAGTCTCCAGCTCTGAGGTCTTGAGATGGTATTTTTACCAGTAGTTAAATGAATAATCCTTTTTGGGGACTCTTGAGACGAATCAATGCGCAATCAACTAAAAGGAAGATTAAAGTACATATTTATTTACTGGTAGAGTGAATAGCACTCGGTTTCTGTGGTGTTTGATGGCTGTAAAAGATTTAAAACAGCTGATTCTCTAGCAGCAACTTACCCCTGAGCGAATATTAGATAATGTACAGAACTAGGTTAAATAGTTGAATTTCATAAGGTGGACACTAGATAATGCAAAATTGTTTTCTTTGTCTAGCTTATGCATTAAAACAAAATACCCTTTTCAAAATATTAATAGTATTTGTTAATTTATGTCGTACAATACTACTATTTTGCATTCTTAAACTTATTTATGTTGTTCTTCATTTTATCGGATATCCTTAAAAACTGACTCCGTGCTATAACTAACAATCGGGACTTAAGTCTAATTATATAAGACAAGTATATTCCATACATCAGTTACCACTGTATAATTTGTCTTCTACGCACTACATCATTAAAAATTTGATACATTCTTTAACATCATGTATATCGCCAACTGCGCTTTAAAACCCGTCATAGCTTTTCATGCTTGCAAACTACTCTACAAGAATTGCAAAAAGGTGAAGTGGACCGTAGGAAGAGTCATAAATGGATGAGCGAGTAAAATCGAGTGCTCCTCTTTTTCTAACGTTGCAGTTGACTTCGGATGGAATAGTTAATATTTTGCCGCACACGGAAGCGAGTACGGGAACGGAAATGTCATCAGCGTCGCATACGAAAACGTGCCGTGCCTCGTTGGGGAAGGATGCGCTTTGTTTATCATAGCGTTTTGGGCAATTTTTTTATGCAGAAAAATTGTTATTTCGGAAGAAATGGCAGATTTAAATTTTTAACAAAATAAAGATGGTGTTGGATGATAAGTAGTCCTCTTTGTTCGTTGTACAATTGAAGGGCTTGGAGGATGAAGGGGCTGTGTTACATTTTAAAAAATGAACACTTTGGACCACGGTAAGCAATGGATACTGGTAAGCAAATAAAAGTTGGTACATCAAAACGTGGATGTCATTAGACCAATTTCATACGCACACTAAGGGCCATGCTCCACATTGACGTAAAGCAGAAAAATAAAGCAGAAGCGTAAAATGGAGCAAATAGTGTTCCTATGGAAAGTACCCGGATTTTCGGTTTCTGCCTTCGGTTTCGGTCGCATTTTCCGCTGATGTGGGGGGCCCTGCTCCACATCAGCGGAAAATGCGACCGAAACCGAAGGCAGAAACCGAAAATCCGGGTACTTTCCATTGAAACAACCATTTACTCCATCTTACGTTTCTGCTTTATTTTTCTGCTTTACGCCAATGTGGATCAGGGCCCTAACGACAAAACCAGGAAGCAAAAAAGCTGCAACAACTGCAACAATAAAACTTTGAACTTTAATTACTCGCAATTTCTGTTTTGTCACTTAACCCCTTCATCTCCCAAGCCCTTCAATTGTGTATTCGCTACTGGGACTTGTGGTTTTGGAATTAAGCCATTCCTTAGATTCTAAGGATCCTACTTAACCCTTTATTCCCCGACGGGGCTCAGAAGTCCCGCTTTTATTAATTTAGAATTATGAATCCTAAATGGCTGGAATCATGCTGAATCATGCAGCACTTCAATTATGTATTCGCTACTGGGACTTGTGGTTTTGGAATTAAGCCATTCCTTAGATTCTAAGGATCCTACTTAACCCTTTATTCCCCGACGGGGCTCAGAAGTCCCGCTTTTATTAATTTAGAATTATGAATCCTAAATGGCTGGAATCATGCTGAATCATGCAGCACTTCAATTATGTATTCGCTACTGGGACTTGTGGTTTTGGAATTAAGCCATTCCTTAGATTCTAAAGATCCTACTTAACCCTTTATTCCCCGACGGGACTCAGAAGTCCCGCTTTTATTAATTTAGAATTATGAATCCTAAATGGCTGGAATCATGCTGAATCATGCAGCACTTCAATTATGTATTCGCTACTGGGACTTGTGGTTTTGGAATTTAGTCATTCCTTAGATTCTAAGGATCCTACTTAACCATTTATTCCCCGACGGGACTCAGAAGTCCCGCTTTTATTAATTTAGAATTATGAATCCTAAATGGCTGGAATCATGCTGAATCATGCAGCACTTCAATTATGTATTCGCTACTGGGACTTGTGGTTTTGGAATTTAGTCATTCCTTAGGTTCTAAAGATCCTACTTAACCCTTTATTCCCCGACGGGACTCAGAAGTCCCGCTTTTATTAATTTAGAATTATGAATCCTAAATGGCTGGAATCATGCTGAATCATGCAGCACTTCAATTATGTATTCGCTACTGGGACTTGTGGTTTTGGAATTTAGACATTCCTTAGGTTCTAAAGATCCTACTTAACCCTTTATTCCCCGACGGGACTCAGAAGTCCCGCTTTTATTAATTTAGAATTATGAATCCTAAATGGCTGGAATCATGCTGAATCATGCAGCACTTCAATTATGTATTCGCTACTGGGACTTGTGGTTTTGGAATTTAGTCATTCCTTAGATTCTAAGGATCCTACTTAACCATTTATTCCCCGACGGGACTCAGAAGTCCCGCTTTTATTAATTTAGAATTATGAATCCTAAATGGCTGGAATCATGCTGAATCATGCAGCACTTCAATTATGTATTCGCTACTGGGACTTGTGGTTTTGGAATTAAGCCATTCCTTAGATTCTAAGGATCCTACTTGAACCCATTATGCCCCGACGGGGCTCAGAAGTCCCGCTTTTATTAATTTAGAATTATGAATCCTAAATGGCTGGAATCATGCTGAATCATGCAGCACTTCAATTATGTATTCGCTACTGGGACTTGTGGTTTTGGAATTAAGCCATTCCTTAGATTCTAAGGATCCTACTTGAACCCATTATGCCCCGACGGGGCTCAGAAGTCCCGCTTTTATTAATTTAGAATTATGAATCCTAAATGGCTGGAATCATGCTGAATCATGCAGCACTTCAATTATGTATTCGCTACTGGGACTTGTGGTTTTGGAATTAAGCCATTCCTTAGATTCTAAGGATCCTACTTGAACCCATTATGCCCCGACGGGGCTCAGAAGTCCCGCTTTTATTAATTTAGAATTATGAATCCTAAATGGCTGGAATCATGCTGAATCATGCAGCACTTCAATTATGTATTCGCTACTGGGACTTGTGGTTTTGGAATTAAGCCATTCCTTAGATTCTAAGGATCCTACTTAACCCTTTATTCCCCGACGGGGCTCAGAAGTCCCGCTTTTATTAATTTAGAATTATGAATCCTAAATGGCTGGAATCATGCTGAATCATGCAGCACTTCAATTATGTATTCGCTACTGGGACTTGTGGTTTTGGAATTAAGCCATTCCTTAGATTCTAAGGATCCTACTTAACCCTTTATTCCCCGACGGGGCTCAGAAGTCCCGCTTTTATTAATTTAGAATTATGAATCCTAAATGGCTGGAATCATGCTTAAGCTTTTAAGTACCACTCCTTGTACTTTGCTGAGAGGCAGATAGATGGTACCTGTGATCGGAAATAGTTTTCTAAGGAGCCCTAATGCTTAGGGGGCCTTAGACCAGGCCCGTCATTTCGGGGGGAATGGGGGTCAATCTGGTGGCCCGATCGGTAAGGCATCGGACTCGTGTCCGGAGGGACCCGGGTTCGATCCCAGCCGATCAAAGATCCACCGTCTTGATTAATGGTGGCTGGGAGGCGTTAAAAATGTCGTGGTCACAAAGTCCTCCAAGTGAAACGATACCTCTGGGGGTGCTGGGCCTAGGGTTTGCTCGACCCTAGGTTCTGGTTCAAAATTAAGAACAGAGCGCTCTTCATGGCCCTATCCCGGTTAAACCACGAAGCTGTGATAGGTACGGGGGGCCCTGGAGTGTGAAAAAAAAAATCCCCCCCCCTGACTTTGGGAAATCAATGTATTGGCATATAAGTGGGCGTGGTTTTGCCACTTTTTGGTAAATTTTACATTGTGTATGCACCCTTTGCCCCCCCCTCCCCCCCTGGAAAATTTCGAAATGACGTCCCTGCCTTAGACCCTACTGATTTCTAACATTTTTTTATTCGGTATATATGTTTAAAGTATTTTTAACTGAAAAAACCATAAATATATACATAAAAATTCATTGCTAAATTAATTTGGAGCATAAGGGGTTAACTGGTACATAAGCTGAATAAGAATTTGTCCTTCGGGAAGAGGAACGGGTGGGGTGTGGGGGGATGCGAGGGAAGTAAGAAAGTCATTTCAATTTAGCTGAGTTTTATAATGGAACGTGTAATACATTTACTTATTAATGCGTATTTATTCAACAAATTCATTTCTTATTTTTACATATATTTATTTCGTAAATAGTGAAAAAAAATATTTTTCCTTTTCTCTTCTTTTCTTCAAGACCATGTTTTGTATTCTAACATTTTAAAGCTTCCTTCCCACCGTTCCAGACTGCCAATGAGAGGATTAGAAGCTCTTTACAATTGAATAAGGTAAAACATCAACGTAAACAAAGGACAAGTCGTGAATATTTTGCTCAAGGTTTGTGTTTTTTGTATTTTGATTCGATGCTTTATTCATACTTTAGCACAGAACAATATGATTTTTTTTTCCATACGAGTATTTTCTTATAATTGATAAAAATGTTTCAAGCATTCTTTGAAATTGTAATGGGCCTTGTGGGTTCTGGTCAACTTTTAACGTTTCAAAACTTTTTTTTTTATCACTGACATAGATTGGATTGTAAAAAAATACCTCATTTATTTAGAAAGGTAAGGAATGTTGTATTTTAGACATGCAAGTGAAATACTATAGGTATGAAGTAAACATCCCGTCTTCAACCATTACGCACGCTTGATAATATATTAGGTTCTAATGTTGACTGAGTGAATAAATGTATGCAAATGCTACATGAATTATTTTAAATAATTCCCAATTTACAAAAATAAAATGTGGAAGAAGAAATAGACATGCGGTAAATAATTATTAATTTGTAGAGAGATTTTTTAAACATTATTTTTTGAAAGAGTGAATGTTTTCAATCGTCACTTTTATTGAAGAACTGTTTTGATTGTAGTCAATTCTGTCTATCTTCATCTCTTTCTATATCAAGTTTCGTATTTCTGTTCTCTATTTCCTTTTTTAACTTTTTAATTTTACCATCACTAACTTTGCGAAGTGTCCGTATGTTTAACAAACTCATTTTCGCAACAGCATGCTTCTTGAAGAGTCCATTTTTGCTGCTATGACCTTTTAGGGAGACAAGGAACGTTATTGGACCAAATGACGCGCAAAACAGAACTCACACAAACCCTTATTGGCATTTGACTGTTGAACTTTTTGGAGCAGTCAAAAAATAGTATGAGATTGTTTCTAATCAACAGGATGTGTTTTACGTGAAGGAATCTGTTTAGGTATTTTACATTAGTTCAATAACACTTTAGAAATTACGATGCATACTTTGTTGATAAGCTGCTATTGCATAATTATTTTGTTTAGGAACAGCATATGTTTTTGGAAACTGCTTCATGTTTTTCTCCCCCTGTATAAGTTCTGCGCATGCTTACGCGATAATTTCCCACCAACATGGCGCGTCATGCGTGCAGAACACACAGAAACACTTTCATCTATGCTCTCTGTACCATTAGGAAGCAAAAAAATTGCCAATAAGGTTCTTCCAAGATTTCCCACGCGGAAAATGCACCCAAGAAGAAACAGTGTTAAAGTGTTAGTGACCCACGCCGCAGCATGTGTTGCCACCACGCTCCGTGAAATGAAGTGGTTTTATTTAGAAAAGTGGGCAGGCGTAGTCGATGACCATTTTCTCAAGCTTTCGTCCCTTTGTACTGGCGTGAATTCCTCGAATGTTTCACTGCAGTTCAGTGAATTCTTAAGAGGAGTGTGAATCTGACGATTTGTTTCTGGTTGCAGTTGGCGATGGGCGTAGTTTTGGGTCTGTGACGGGACTTGTCAATGCTACAAGTGTTTGCTATAGTGTGAAATGGTAGATAAGTTTTGCGTTTATGGTTTAATGCTAAGTGACATCGTCAGTTCGTTTAGAAAAAAAGAAAAGTCATTAAAACCTTTTCTGGTTATTTGCTGTTCTGACAATCGACTAAAAATGTGACGATGCCATCTCCATGTGATGTTATAGGTCCATTTTCTTGCCTCTCAATTACAAAACTGTCTGAAGATTTTACGAAATCGAATGTGCCGCAATGCAAAGATAGGACATTGCCGTCACAATTAGTAAAATTCCTCAAAATCAAGATCAGAAAAATTATCAGCATAGAATCGACTTGCGCAGAATTCTCATCCAACATTGGTTGAATACACATTTCCCAATATTGAATGAATCAATGTAGCATTGAGAATCATATCCGACAAGAATTAATTCATAACTTAACACATAACTAGTTTCTTTTTGCATTCAAATTGAGCCATGCTGTAGCCATTAACGTTGATTGAAAAATAGTTTGCGCACAAAACAATATTAATCGTTTGCATTTAACCATTGTTGCAAAAGCTAAGTGGGAAAAAAATCCGCAAATCCGTAACTATGACAACCATAAGGAAAAAGTGAGGAGAGTGGGAAATTAATATTTTTTTTCATCCGCGTCCTCTCGTTATACAAGGTATAGTTTCTCCTGCTGGATATTCTTTCGTTCAATGTAAAGGTTTTCGTTTTGATCTGAAATAGCGTATGATTTCATTTTCGGCTACAGGATCATCGACGCACCCGACAGAATTGACAATTCCGAATATCCATCCCGGATTGCCCAAGTGCGCATGTTCTCCCGCCTATATCGAGCGTTGACTGCGCGGAGAGGAATGCGTCTCACATCACTTGTTCTAGAAAAGAACGGCAGCAGCACCCCAAGCGTGACACCCAGGAACAACGCAACCAGGGTGCTTTCAACCTTCCAAACATCGTTACAGTGTCGTCGCTTCCGAGCGAACATCGATTTCGGGGAAGGAAGATGTCGACATTGAGAAATCTTCCGCTTGTGGATGGTGATTTAACTTTCACTGTCAACACGAAGTGGAATCACGTGTCGTCTGAGTGAGTAGAGCTTTTCCAGGAGCATTTTGCGACCAGATCACTATATTACAGGAGCAGATAAAATTGACGGTACAGTTCTGATTAAAATTAGATATCTAATTACTCCGGGGAATAAAGATGTCGATAGTGAAAAATCTCCCGCTTGCGAATGTGGATTTAACTTTCACTGTCAACAGGAAATGGCAACACATGTCGTCACATGTCGTCAGAGCCAGTAGAGCTTTTTCTGATCAGCTTGTCTAGCGTATAATCGGGAAAGGGGATTTAAAAATAACAGTACAGGTTCTATGAAAATAATATATTTAATATTCACCAGTCAATTGGATAGTTCATTGTCTGGGAATACCGTAACAAGGGTGCTTTCAACTTTCCAAACGTCGTTACAGTGTCGTCGCTTCCGAGCGAACATCGATTTCGGGGAAGGAAGATGTCGACATTGAGAAATCTTGCGCTTGTGGATGGTGATTTAACTTTCACTGTCAACACGAAGTGGAATCACGTGTCGTCTGAGTGAGTAGAGCTTTTTCGGGAGCATTTTGCAGATCAGGTCATGATCTGACCAGGACAGATAAAAATGGCGGCACAGGTCTTATAAAAATTTCGTATTTAATTGTTAGCAGGAAGAAAGCTTTCGACGTTGAACATTTTTGATTTAACTTCCACTGTCAATACGAAATGGAAGCAGTTGCCACCTGAGCCGAAAGAGCTTTTCTGAGCACCTTGCCACCAGGTCATGATCTGACAAGGGAAGATAAAAGTGGCAGTACAGGTCCATTGAATCTTAAGTATTTAATTATTAAAAGACAATTATATTTCATTGTTCAGGAACAACTCAACCAGGATGCTTTCAACCTTCCAAACATCGTTACAGTGTCGTCGCTTCCAAGCGAGTATCGATTTCGGGGAAGGAAGATGTCGACATTGAGAAATCTTACGCTTGTAGATGGTGATTTAACTTTCACTGTCAACACGAAGTGGAATCACGTGTCGTCTGAGTGAGTAGAGCTTTTTCGGGAGCATTTTGCAGATCAGGTCATGATCTGACCAGGACAGATAAAAATGGCGGCACAGGTCTTATAAAAATTTCGTATTTAATTGTTAGCAGGAAGAAAGCTTTCGACGTTGAACATTTTTGATTTAACTTCCACTGTCAATACGAAATGGAAACAGTTGCCACCTGAGCCCGAAGAGCTTTTCGGAGCACCTTGCCACCAGGTCATGATCTGACAAGGGAAGATAAAAATGGCAGTACAGGTCTGTTGAAACTTAAGTATTTAATTATTAAGACAATTATATTTCATTGTTCAGGAACAACTCAACCAGGGTGCTTTCAACTTTCCAAACGTCGTTACAGTGTCGTCGCTTCCGAGCGAGCATCGATTTCGGGGAAGGAAGATGTCGACATTGAGACATCTTCCGCTTGTAGATGGTGATTTTAACTTTCACTGTCAACACGAAGTGGAATCACGTGTCGTCTGTGCGAGTGAAGCATTTTGCGACCATAAGGGCACAGTCAAGGGTGGTCAAAGGGTCAGCTAACCACCCTGTGAAAAGAAACACATTGTATCTGTTGCACAATCACTATCAATCTTGCTCTCATTGAAACAAAAATTTTAATTAGAATTTTATTTGTGAATTTTATAACTCCAATATTGATTACACGTAGACAATTTATAAATAGCAAATTTTTATTTTTCCTAATAGTAAATTTTTACCCCAAAAAATTTTTTTTAATAAATAAACAAATAAATGGTAAATTTAATAGAATATAAAAAAATATTACTTGCTGGTGCAATATCGTATGATATTTTAAAGAAGGTTTAAATTTTATATGCTTCGTTTTTCTTCCACTAACTTATAAGGTATAAACACTAGCGCACTAAAACTTGACACCCCTTACAAAAATTTCTGGATCCGCCTCTGTGTGACCAAATCCTTATATTAAAAGGAGCAGATAAAAATGACAATACAGTTCTGATGAAAAGTAGATATTTAATTACTACTGGGATTAAAAATGTCAATATTGAAAAATCTTCCGCTGTGAATATGGATTTAACTTTCACTGTCAACAGGATATGGCAACACGTGTCATCAGAGTCAGTAGAGCTTTTTCTGACCAGCTTGACCAGGGTAAGATTAGACAAGGGGATTTAAAAATAACGGTACTGGTCAAATGAAAATAACATATTTAATTATTACCAGTCAATTGGATAGTTCATTGTCTAGGGATACCGCAACAAGAATGATTTCAAATTTCCAAACATCGCTGCAGTGTCACCGTGTCGATCGAGAACACATCTATTCCAGGGAAGGAAGATGTCGACAATGAAAAATCTTCCGCTTGGGGATAGGGATTTAACTTTCACTGTTAACATGAAGTGGAATCACGTGTTGTCAGAGCGAGTGGGGCTTCTTCCGAGCCCCTTGTTACCAGGTCATGATCTGAAAAGGGCAGATAGAAATGGTGGTACAGATCTTAAAACATTTTCGTATTTAATTATTACCGGGAAGAGATGTGTCGACATTGAAAATGCTTAGTTAAACTTTCACTATCAACACGAAATAGTCAACTTATCTCAGCCAGTAGAACTTTTTCTGAGCACCTTGCTACCAAGTCATGATGCGACAAGGGCAGATAAAAGTGATGGCACAGGTCTTATGAAAATAACATATTTAATTTTTAGCAGACTATTAGAGATTTCATTATGTCAAATACATACTTTTTTTAATTCAACGAAAGTTTCAAATTTATGATATTTTTATTACTTTTTAACAATTGCTAATGAAGGATGGGTCATGGTTTTACTTACGTAGAACACATCAGTAACAATATGCTAAACATGTAACTATGTAACAGCAAACTTATTTAAAGGCATTCGCCTTTAAATAAGTTTGCAATTATTGAACTTACGTCTGTAGGAAAGGCTCTCAAAACGTTCTAGCACATGCGTAGCATCTCCTTAATGCATAGATTGCGGCCGAAATCTTTGAAAACAGGATTAACCCGATATTTCACCTCAAAGACATTTGGCCTAATAAGACTCACTATGAATGAAGCAATAGGGGCTTAACAATGAAAAACAGATATCAGGAAAGCTTAGTTGACAGTTGATATCTTCGCTTTTCAATCAGATGAGGAATGCTGCGTTAGGGATTTTTCGTGGTTGAAACAATTAATAATCTATAGATTCTATAAATATTTTCTGATGGTATCTACTTATTTTCTCAAAACTCTATAGATATTCTTTGATATTAAAATGAAGAATTTTCATTAAAGCTATGATACTAATTTTCTTTGACACATTCTTGCTTTAGATTGTAAGCCATTATTCTTAAATTCTAGTCGTTATTTATGAATGATTTGAAGCACACTGTTCATAAGTCTTTGTGGAAAGTTTTGGACCCATCTTTGGACCTATAAAGCATCAGTTGACGTCATATACGTTTTATTTTGAAGTTGATGAACCGATTGATTCTGCGCAGCAGAATTTCCGTAGACCTCATGCGGAGCTGATGATTTCTGTCGCTGACAGAGCTACAGAAAATTGTACGTGAATTGCACGCTTACGTGAAAATTGTTTTTGAGGTCGATATTGGTAAAATTTTTATTTCTTAAACTTCGCTCTTGGCTATAACATCGTTGAACGTACTGCATGAAATTTGAAGCAAATTTCAATAATACTGCGCGAATTTTCATTGCGTTTCGACACGGTTGTTTCACTCATAATAAAGTCTTGCAGTGAGTCTAAAAATTTGGCTGACATTGAAAATGACAGAATACAATTTGGAAATATGAATTAAGGACTTTAGTATCTTTAATTGTAATTTGTATGATATAAATTAATTTTCAATCAGAATCTTCTCTCTAATAAATAATTTACGTGATTATTCTCCAAGTCTATATAGCTCCAAGATTACTATTGTGTTTTCAAATTAGTACTAACTATTCAGCGTGAAAGCGTTTAAGTATCCTATTGTTCCATTTGCTATTTGATGATCCACCTTTTTTTACTTTTTCATGCGCACTAAAGTCGTTGGCAGCACCATTTTCATCACAAGTGTAATTCGAACCTGAATATTAGCACTTAAATCACGTTCTACCATGCGATAAGAAATTTTCCTGCATTCCACTCGAAGCGCAAACGACATTAACTTTTCCTCCGGTAAATTTCAAATTAAGTGTAGACAATATTGAACAAACAATCGCTTTTTCCTCCATCACCAAAGATGCGATTGGCCAATTTCAGTTATTCAACATACTTTACCCCAACTTCCTTGTTTGTTGCATTGCTCAATTCTTTTGCCTTAAGCTGTGGCTTATCTTTTGGAAAGTAAACTTTTCATCTAATTTGTTTTCTAAATATTTTTGTAAAATAAATTAAATAACGAAAATTTAACATCAACTAGTAAGGAAAGGAAATCAGTCTACCTGTAAACAATAATTTTCTAAGAAAAGTATGTACGTCCCTTAATGTTTCAAAAGCATCATTTGGGGAAAAAATACAGGAAATAATTTTCTTTCCAGCCTTGCAATTTTACATCACCAAGCGAGCATTATAGTTTTGATTCAGCTTGATGATTTGTCTACGCCAAGGAGGTTAAAGGGGAGGAGCTAAATCTCTGCTATCTAAAAGTGGCAACGAATTTTCACCGCCGCCAGGGGAAACGCTCCCTACTTCCTACGGGAATCAATGTAAATGATACTGAATCTGTCCTCTTTTTAAATGCTGCTATGGGAAAGAAAAAAAATTTTTTTCAACTGGATTTTGATGTAAATCTTCGACTGACATTATGAATTAAGTATGATTTTCATCCCACGAAAATAGGTGCCGTATTTTTTGAGAAATAGGTTTTTTCGAATGCACTTACCAACTTGTCAAATCTGACAGAATCTGTCATTTTTTAAAGACCCCGGTTAGAGATACATTATATTAGTCTAGGTTTAAGCAAAAAAGATAAAAAAAATTCGAAAATTAAGCCAATGAATATATTTTAAATTGTAAAAAATGATGTAAATATAAAATTTCCTATTATTAGGTAAAAACGAAGAAAAATAATAATAATGAATAAATAAATTTTTCAATTACTGATTACAAATGGTAATTAAATAAAAATATGAACATGTAAAAAGGAAGGTAATATGAAAATATAGTCTAATAATTATTTTGTCTACTAAATATTTTTAATTAATAAAAAAAATTAAGTACCGACATATTTAATTTTTTTCCACATGCTTAATTAATCAACAATTTAGAGAGATGATTCTTAGCAAAAAAAAAAAACGAAAAAAAAACATCGTACAATACAAAGATAAAATATCGCATACAATCGCATATATGTCAGATTTGGCATGTTAGATGCGTTCGATTAAACATCTTTCTTAAAAATTATGGCAAAACTTGAGTGGGATCAAAGTCATATTTAGTTCATAATGTCAATCGAAGATTTACACCAAAATCCAG
>JAXGGA010010579.1:0-46175 GCA_038373865.1 Uloborus plumipes | reverse complement strand
ATTTTTGATAAAGATCATATTAAAACTGCTACAGAACACACTTTACAATGGTTTTCTGCTGCAATCTGTTGATAACGAATTGAAACAATACTATGGTACTAATTGAACTCTATTATTTGGTTGAAATGTTCATTTTGGGGAAATTCTTACCCTTTTTTGGCCCGTCCCTAAAAAGGGACGCTAGGCATCAATGGGTTAATGTTGTATAATCAACAGAAAGAACAAAGGAGCATTAAAAAAATTATGTTTTATTCTGGAAGTTGAAAAAAAAAAAGCTTCTGTGACTTTGTCGCTGCCTGCAAATACTTCTGAGAGAACTTTCGTAATTTTGTAGATACCGTTTTTGAATTCCTCTTATATTAATCCATTGAATAAATTAATTTTATATGATCTAAACTTTTTGTGAATAAACTGAAGGGCAATTCCAGGCAACATGGGAACTCGGTGTTAAAAAAAAAATGTTGAAAAATTGTCTTAATTTTTTTTGTACGTTCTCTATATTGATTGAAGTTTACAAATTAGAATAAGGTAACTTCAGGTGAATCATTTTCTTTTTGTAAGATAACTTGTTCTATGAGCTCACAATCTTGTAAAAGTCTCTCTCTGCTAGATACAATTTTGAACGAGCATATTTTATTGGTTTAGCCTGTTTCCACTATTTAATTGCATTTTTTCCTTTCAGATTTATTCGATAAGAAAACAATTATTAATAGTACATTTTGAAATTTATTCTTAAAATAATTTTTTAAAGTAGTTTTTAAACCATTAAATTTTGTGTAACGTGAGTCACGAAAACTTAATTTTTTAATATTTCCAAATTTTATAGCTTATAAATGAAATTTTTTTCCCTGTTTCTCCTTCTCATGTATATTACAAAAAAGAAATTATTGGCCAATTTAGAGTTTTTTGCTTTTTTATTTAAAAAATAAGGATGTTTATTTTGTAACGTGAGTCACGCGAAAAGTGAGTTACCTCCAATACAAGCTAATATTAACTTCTTAAAAGTATTTAATGTGTCCTAATGGTATTTTAGGGTCTAAAGGGAGGGTTAGCACTTGTACACACCAAAATATAATTAGTAATACTGATGAAATTAAATATAAATAGCGCAATTTTAATTCTTTTAGTGTTTTATAATCTTTCAATTAGTGCACTGGGTCCCTGTTTTGGTCCTCAACTTTCCAATGTGTAGAATGTGTTTATGCATACACATATTTTTTTTCCGTATCTAAGAAAGGTTTTTCATTCCAGTAAAAGAAATTTTTAAAATATTTAACGAGTAACCGCAGAATGACAGAAAAGGCGCCGAGAAAAATTGAAGCAAGAAGGGAAGTGCATTGCATGTAAACAGAAGCATTGTCTCTGGATGAAAGAATGTATAACGAGAAAAGTCGAAAATGTTGTCTCTGGCAATTCAATATGAGCTGAAAAATAAACGTATGAAACTTTGAAAGGAAATTTTTCTAAATTCAAACTTCTTTAATATCGCTTCAACAAGTATACAAATATGTAAATACACTAAGGAAGACTTGCCAAAACAAGGAGAAATTCCGTTAATTCACCTCACAGTTAAACTGTAGTCATTAGTGAGTTACTCAATACTCATTCGTAAATGTAATATATATTTGAAAAGAAGATTTCAATGTCCACCGAACTCATGCTGAAAAAATTATTTATCCCAAGAAATTCTAAACGAAAATGATTTAAAAAATTAGCTTGAGCGAGAGAAAAAAAATATATATCTATATCTATAAAAATGAGTGTATGTATATATACTTGTTCTCTATACAAATCCACAGTTTGCGTCAGATTTTCATCAAACTTGACACAGAGGTTCCTTGATGCCCTAGAATTCTCATAGGCGGGGTCTCGAAATTTTAAAAAATCTAAAAAGCTCAAATTTAAATTTTTTGTCAAAAAATGACCCTTTTATAGGAATCTAGCCTATTTATATTGTAATCGAGATAGTCCTTTTAGCATTCAAATTGATGAAATTTAAGATTTTTAAATATGAGTATTTTCCAACAATGATTACGATTAAAGTAATGAATTTTCAATTTAAGGCTCACCTATTTCCTTTTAGCATTGAAATAAGTAAAAAACAATCATAATTCATGTGGACTTTATAAAAAGAACCACGGATTTGAATTTCAAATTTGCAATGCGACGACAGTTGCGTCTGTAATGGAGATAAGCCTTCAGAACGAGAAATAGATTTATTTCTGAGTTATAATAATTTTTACTTTGTAGGTGGTAACAATTAATAGAGAAAAGTTAATATTTTAAATTTTGCGGGTGAAATTGATGCAATTTTTTCACTTCCATGTACATATATTTCATGCCAGTGGACGCGGCAAAGCACAGACAACATTTATCTTTAATTTTCACCTTTTGATAAGACTATTTTTCTGTAAACGTTTAACTTTCTGTAATATTTTAGTTTTTTTTCAAAGTTTGTACCTAAGAGACAGATTGATGCAAATTTTTTTAAACCGATATGAATAGAACTCTTTCAAACTTTTTTCCCTGAATGCTGTGTTGTATTAATAAGCACCCGGCAACGCCGGGTATTAAGCTAGTATACATATAAAATTGGAACATAAGAGAAATTTTAAAAAGCACGGTTAACATCTCACTTGCTCTTATTTGAGATGCTTAAAATTTAATTATTCATCAGTAGTGGATGAGAAAAGTAAGTACTTTGAAGAGCCTACTTCTGACAGCAGTCAACTAATTTTACAGCCATTATGCAACATTAAATGTTATGATTGGTATCAGATAAAATGTAATGGTGTTTAGTATAATGTAAAAGTTTTCAGATGTATGAATTGAGAATTTGAAATCAGTACAATGCAGCCACAGAGAAAATACGGTAAGTAGTATAAAAAAAGACAAACGTATGTTTCGGAAAATTGAATTGATGAAGCCACTCTGTGACCGTTCAGAGGGGTTAGATTGCAGCTGCTAAGGAGAAATTTAACCCTAGGTCTATGGGACAAAAAATTCGTGCTGCGAAAAATTGGCCGTTAAGAGGGGTGGCCGATTTGTAAAAGTGACCGCTCGGAGAGGTTTTACTGTATTTAAAACTGATCAACTAAAGAAAACAAGCCATTAGGCATTAATTTTAATTGAATTTAGGTGAAATCTCTACACAAAATTTTCAAAATAAGATATAAAGTAAAGGACTAAAACGGAGATGTAACGTGAGTCACGAAACTATGTAACGTGAGTCACACGCAAAATATTGATTAACTTAATTAGTAACTGCAGAATGATCTTTTTTTTCGTATATATCATAACTTAGAAACATATTTTGTGCCATGAAAGGCAGTTTTTAAATTTCATTATTCTGAGAGAGCAGGAATATTAGGGGTTTAATTATCCAAAAAACTTGAGTTCCTTTTTTTTGTAACGTGAGTCACGATGTTAAATTAAGGTTGAAACACCATTCATTTCCGTTGAAATTTAAAATGCTGACATCCACCGGTTCTCACTGCATACCAGATGACTGTCAACAGCTTTATTTAAATCAAGCATGGTATTTCTTTAATATACAGGGTGTCCACTCCAATCGTGGACCAATAGCTAATTTCTAAACCGTTAGAGATACGCATATAGTTTATTTAGGAAAAATTCTCCAAATTACGAAAGGAATTTTGGGTCTATTCAATGTTTTTCAAAAAATCAAATTTTGAAAGAGTTACGAAATTTAAATTTTTATACAGCCCCTCAGTCCTATCAATCATATTTAGTAAAACATTCTTGACACTGTAACGTTTAAAACTAAAAAAAAATCACTCATCTACCACAAAAATTGACCGAGTTATGAGGTTTTGAAAAATCAAGATTTTGCATTATTTCATGACGGCATCCAGAGATCGCTTAAGGGACCGTATGCGAAATCCTTCAAAATCTTGATTTTTCAAAACGTCATAACTCGGTCAATTTTTGTGGTAGAAGAGTGATTTTTTTTTAGTTTTGAACGTTACAGTGTCAAGAATGTTTTACTAAATATGATTGATAGGACTGCGGGGCTGTATAAAAATTTAAATTTCGTAACTCTTTCAAAATTTGATTTTTTGAAAAACATTGAATAGACCCAAAATGCCTTTCGTAATTTGGAGATTTTTTCCTAAATAAACTATATGCTTATCTCTAACGGTTTAGAAATTAGCTATTGGTCCACGATTGGAGTGGACACCCTGTATATAACATTTACTTTTGTAAAATCACGTCAAATTGTAACGTGAGTCACGTGGAATTGCCCTGAAGACTTTTTATAGAGATAGAATAGAGACTGATAGTTTTAGATGCTGAGTAAAATAGACTTTAGTTACTCAATGTCAAACTCAGGGGTGCCCACAGGGGGGGGGGGTTATTGCGCAAGTTGCGCAATCAAAATTTGGGGGAGGGGATTTTTTCAACTAATTTATTAATTTATTAAAATTATTCATTAATTTATTTTTTTAATTTTATTTATTTACTGATTTTTTAATAAAAAATTTTCATTAATTAATTTTTTTAATTTAAATTATTTCTTTTATTTCTTTATTACTTTTTTTTGTATGTCTGTGTGTGTGCTTGGAATGAATGGAAGGGAAAAAAACAATTCGAACGTTAAAAAAATTAATAATATGTAAAAAAAATAATAGTTATTAAAATGAAAATAATATTAAAATAATTTTTAAAAATAAAAATAATATTAAATAAAATTAGAAAATAAAAAAAGAGGGGTAAAAATAAAAATCACATGCGGGTTGGGAAAAAATTTGTGACGGAAATTGCGTAATTGAGCTTGGGGGGGGGGGGGGTCTTTTAATAAATAATAATAATAATAATAATAATAATAATATCAATAAATGCCCCGCCCCCTCCTTTTTTTTCAAAACTATTTATTCAAATTAGTTTTGTTAAAATGTTTTGGTGTAATCAAGTACTGAGTTGTGTACATAAATGCATGCATATCAAAAGATGGAATTCTATATATTTTTATTACACACATTTAATGATACATCCAACATATTGTACAAAAATATATAATACATAATATTGCAAAGTATAACTTCCATCGAATATATACCACGAATTATTTTACAAGGTAATTTGATAAATTCAAAATGATTGCACTACAAGAAAATATGCAAAATATCAAACAAAAATAAAATACATAAAACAATGTACAAACATTTCGAGGATATTGCAGTTGGAATTTGCTATTTTGTTTGAAATTTCAAACAAAATATTGCCTGTGGAGGAAAAACGGAACACATATAACAGACAATCTTCCTGCATCGTTGTTTAATTAGATGGCGCCACAGAATTCAGATTGTTTTTCTATTGCATTTCAGTGGTGCTATCTAGGAACAAATTGACGAACTACGTAGTTAGATTGCTCGTTGTATGAATATTTAATGATATTTGTCTCTACAATTCAAAAATTCGTGTCTCGTTGTAGAACGTTATATTTTAGTTCCTAAGCGAGATTTTTTTTTCTGCTTTTAATTAAACTTAAGGGGTCTAGTACCCTTTCGGTGAAGAAAATATGTCGAAAAATTGGTAAACTTAAAAGTGACTTGTTTCAAGATCTATTAGTTTTAATTTCATGAAATTTTAACCAAATATGAATTCAACTCTATTAATCTTTTTGATTCCAAAATGTAAGTTATGGGTGTTTTTGAAATTTTTACGCAATTACTTTAATAAAGTGAAACTTTTTGTTTGCCGATAATTTAAAACATACTGCGCGCAGCATTACTCTTTTGTAAAACAAGATATCCACTTAATTTTTTTTTCTAGAGTAGAAAAATAATGTATGTTTAAAATGACGAAGAATTAGATTGATTAAATACTCCTTACCCACAAAATAAAATTTTTAGATTAAAAATTCAAATTTTGATGCATTTTTAAAAACTTTTTATCGCTACAACTTGAAAAGTTTCAACACAAGAAAAATTTTGGTTCATTAAATTAAGCATAATTAGTACGTGAGCACTTGTATAAAGTTTCGTGCACTTGAGATTATCCGTTTCCGAGAAATGCTGCGCGCAACGAGTAAAATTGTAGTTTCGAGAAAATCAACTTCAAAAGTCGGTTTTAAACATCTGTCATAATGGTAAACAAATGCGATTTGCAAAATTCGGTTTCTGCTGTTTTCCTCATATTTTCCGTTCTACTGGGAATTTTATTACGGGGTTTGTCTTAAAATATCCCCATTATTTCGAAGTTCCAAAAAAAGTCAAGTACAAAAAATCAATTTTTTGAACTCTTAAAGGGTACTAGACCCCCTTAAGTTATATTTTCTTAGTCTCAGTACAGTACAGCAGAAAAGGTACCAGGCCATCTTTAAGCGAATGTGTTTCATTTATTACTCAATTGACTTTATCTATTATAAACTGCTTTTACTTGCAAACAATTGTAGAGTACTTGAAAGGTAAAATGTTAAAATATCACCGTACATTTTCATCCTTTCAGTATGAAAGTTTTTAATAGAGATTTTAATTTCCATGAGAAAAAAAAAGCTCTAATCTTTAATACAAGTTTAAGAAATGTGAATAAGGAAAATACCATTGGTTTTGGTGTGGTATGTAGAATACACTTTAGAAAATTGCATGTTAAAAATTTATTTTCGCATTGTAAATCAGTAAAAAAGAATCTTCCTTGTTTAATTTTTATTCATAGATGTAAAGGCTAAACTTTCGTCCTAATCAGGAATGGTGTGCTTTGAAAAGTTAATATTTGTTTTTGAGCATCTTTCTAAATGTTTGCACACTCTTTGATCCCAGAAAATTATATTATTTTTCATTAGTTCTGCTTCTATCACCAGTACCCAGTATAATTTAAACTATTTTAACTGTACCAATATTATCTCCCAATTGTTATTTTAGTTCTTTTATGGATTATCCATAAATTATTAAATTAAGTAAGACATAGTTGTGTATTTATAGCATCTAGAAAGGCGGTTACAATAAGACCTGTCCAGTTTGCTAACGGGTGTTTTTAAAATCCATACATTCGTCCATAATATGCCATTCTATACGCGTATCTAAGTTATGTCCATGAATTATATTTTTGTTTATAATTCGATATTCACGAACATGGCCTTTATTGTTAATACTGTGTAGTCACATGACTGTAGTATTAATGGCAAAGGTCATGATAATAAGCTCACACATATTTTGTACATCAGTGAGGATATATTTCAACATGAAAATGTTTTACAAGTAATGATTAGATGATGAAGAACACATCTCTTGCACTGAAAATGATTGCATCGTCCATGCCGTGCAAAATTCCTTTCGTTGGTTGATCTCTGCTTTATTTGCACTTTGATACACTAGAAAGTTTTATACAAGGCTTTCTTTAGTATCTGCTGTAGGAATCCTTAAACCAGCAACCACAAAGAGGATTTTGCACTGATTTCCAGAAGAAGCCTGTAAGCATTTTCTTGAAAATGCTTCGATATATGAGGAATTGGCCATGGCGCCAAATGTAGGCGATAAAAGTTCAATGCTGGCTTTGCTTTGTTCACGCCAGGAAAAAAGTGCGCATAGGATTTAACGCTCGAAAAATTGATGACCAACAGAAAAATCGCCACATTTCTCAAATGTTGAAAAGTTTCACTCTTCTTCTCTCACATAGTTAAGTAGTTCAGTCTTTCATGCCCATGCCGTATCCACCCATGCCTCCTCCCATTCCTCCGCCGTATCCACCCATACCTCCTCCCATACTCATGCCGTATCCTCCTCCGCCACCCATGCCCATGCCGTATCCTCCTCCACCACCCATGCCCATGCCGTATCCTCCTCCACCGCCCATGCCCATGCCGTATCCTCCTCCGCCGCCCATGCCGTATCCACCGCCCATCATGCCATAATCGCCTTTGACTCTGAAATGAAAAGAAATAAGTGATTAGAGAAATAGGATGGAAAACGGAAATAACAAACATGTAAAACGTCTCCAATCTCTAGATAGTATAAAATCAAGTCTCAAAAAGCGTCTGTGCGTCTGAACGCGCAAAACTCAAGAACTACCCAAGCAATTTCGCTAAAAATTTCAGCGTTTGTTCCTTTTCTCTCCGAAAAGGTTTGGCAGTAGTTCGCAAAAAATTCAATAAGCGGTTCTTTTTTTTTTATTCCAATTTAAGTCAATTTTTGCACAAATCGCAGAATATTGGTGTTAGAAATTACTTACACATATGAATGTTATATGACGTTGGAATCAGAAAATTTTTCTGCTTTTTATTCAATTCGTTATAAAATGAAAATGAAACATTCTCCATCAACTTATTGAATATTGAGCCATTAAAACGTAACATAATCCGCTACATGTAAAAACTCAACTTGAAAATTTCGATTAAAATAACCTACCTATTAACGAAAACATTAATGCAGCTGCAGTAAAGTGTTAACTAATCCACCACAAAAATGTACCCAGTCATTAAGCAACATTAAAAGGTTCATTAAAATGCAAATGCAGAAAGAGGGGGACAAACATGGTGGACATAAACGTCATTTCTCTGTTTTCGCCAAGGTAAAAAGTAAACAAGTCGCCAAGCCTTACCTATAATGGTAAAGTGCCTCTATTTCTTTAGAAAAGTTTGAATAATTATTGTTATAATTTTTTTTATCTTTCTGGCGCTAAAAACTTAGGTGCAGTTCAAATCGCTGATTATTAACTGCGAAAATAAGATGCAATTTTCCCTTTCCAAAATAAAATATCAGCTGCACTATTTTCTCCAATTCTATTCAACATTTCTTTTGATACTCATTTCGGTGCACAAAAGTAAAGTAGTGCAACTGGTCAAAAATATTTCGGGGGTCAATTTGATGTAAAAAAAAAAGAAAAAAACGCATTGTTAGTAAATAAATAGGTTGTAAACAATTTCCCAAATGAGGCATCTTTTAGAGAAAAAAATGACAAAAAATAGAATGCTTCACTAGAGAAGAAAATGTTCGAAAACGTGATTATGGGGTTGTACATTTCGTCTGTATCACACAATGACGGTTAAATTGCTCTGTTTTTTTGTTACTGGATGCGAATGTTAATTTCGGGCGTTGATATCATGTCCATGTGCCAGGAATTCAAAATAATGCCTCGTATTGTTCGCCGAATGAATGTGATAAAATTAAATCCGAAATAAGACTCCGTGTTTTCCTTTAATGGTTGGACGATGGGTGTGGAATAGGAAGATAGTAACAATACAGTGTAGTTGAAGGTTTATTTCTTGTCAATAGCATCTATTTTGATATTTAAATGCTATTTAAATTGGTATCACGAAAAGCGGGAAATGATTCTGTTCACTTAAAACTCTTTTTAAAAAACATTCTACTAAACTGGTTACATTTATTTGATAGGTTTCTCGTTTTAATGGGTATTTGTAAAAGTTTCACATGTGGGTTTGTTTGTATGAGTATGTAACTCTGAATAGTAGATGAAATTCATGTTCTTTAAAAATATGAAAGTAATATGTTTAATACTATTATTAATATAAAAAGCTGAACTATATTGCACGTTGATGTATCATAAGTGTTTTAGTTGTTTGTACTCCGAATAAAAGATAAAACTCCGTTCTTTGCATATATAAAAATAATATATTAATATTATTATTCATACTAAAGACTAAACTAAATTACATGTTGATGTATTATAAGTGCACGTAAACTTAGCAGATATTCAATAGTTTTGAAAATCAAAGGGAAATCAGTTAGAGTATCATGAAATATAGTTTAAAAGCATATTTTTTAGTTTTTTAACTATAATTTAAATTATACATCTGTGGTAACATTTCTCTTTAGTTTATAGCATCCAACAATAATTCCGGATTACCAAACTAGACCTTTTATGCAATGTAATACTTGTCTGCCGACATGGCTGTTAAGCTACTGAGTACAGCATATTTTTAATAATTAAACCTTCCAGAGAATTCGGATTGAAAATGTTTTCTATATAATAATTTGATCAGAAAAATATCAATTTAATGTATGACTGATATTTGCAAATTTATCATCTGCTGCACTTTAAATTTATTTTCTATTATTTTGTCATCATCAGTCAATAAATTTCTTTGCCATAATTTAATTTATTTATTGAATCTGTTAATTATTTTTTTAATGGGAACGCTAAAAAGTAGAAATATTAGAGTATTTTAATAGAATGAGAATTTAAAGGAAGTTCGTAAATTGAAATCCCCCTCCACCCCATCCTTCGAAGTTAAAATTTAATTTCTTTAACTAAAATGCCATTAAGCCCCTCCCAGATAGCAATCCTAGGTGCACCACTGCTGAGACTCAAGCATGTTTCGTATAACACACATTAGGATAGCGACAGCTACCCTTTTATGTCCCCAACCTCCAGAAAAAAAAGAAGTAAATTAAAAACCACAGTGAAAAAAGGGATTACTAGTGGAACAACACTAAAATCACCTTCGCCCTATGACAAAAGAAAGAATTCAATTAGAAAACGCGTTCTTAAATTAGGACAAAACGAAAATCCCGCTCCAACTCCCCCCCCCCCAAAAAAAAAGAAAAATTTAGATGAAATTACACATTGCAATTGGAATAAATTGACCCTCCCCTCTCCCAAAAGAAAAAAACAATATGAACAAAACGGAAACTTCACTTTCCGTTGTAGAAAGAAATTTAGTTTAATCCCTATTGCAATTAGAACAAAATGAAAATGCCCTCTTCCGAAGGAAAAAAAAAATGATTGAAATGCACGTTGCTATTAGGGCTAAATAAAATCCACTTCGATCTTCTTGGGTGGCAAAAAATCCATTAAAATATTATGATAAAAACAAAATGAACATTCCACTTTCTCTGCATGAAAAGAAAAGTTGATTAAAAGCACACATTGCAATGAAAACAAAATGAAACACTCTTTCCTTCTAAGATAGGCTACAAAGGTATAGAGGTTTTGTATCAGCATATCTCAAACAATACACTGGTAACGCACAAAATAATAAAAACTTGTATTTATTAAAATTCAATTAATAAGAATACTTCCTGAAAGTTGGCTCACGACAGAGCAAGTCATAATAGGAAGTAAACGGAGATCACACAACCTGTTTCTCTATACAACATTATAAGAAACTTTCAGGAGCTTGAATTATACAAGTTTATTCCAAAAAAGCAACTTGGCCGAAGGTGTTTTAATGCCTGCCACCATCATAAATTGCCCTTCAATAGCGTCCTGACCTTTTCCTCAAACAGAGAGCTCCTCGAGATGCTGGGCCTGATTATTATTCAGGTCACACGGAAATAGCCCGGAGCCTGGCCCCCGTCCACAGTCTGCTATCCGTCAAATAATGGTCATTTCGGCAGAAGAAGTGAGAGTATTTTTAGAGGAGTCGCTTTAAAAGCTTCTGTGAGGAAAATGTGACTTAAGGATGGAGAGGTATTGGTTTTTGAGACTTCGTTTTTCTCGTTTTGATGTGCTTGGTTATGTTTACGCTTAGGTGCAATTGTTTATTGTATTTATAGGGAAAGGTTGAAAAGAAAGAGAAATTTTATGTGCTTTTAGGAAAGAAAGAAGTTTTTTCTTAAGGCTACAGTGGACACAATTTTTTTTTTTTTCAATTATTGATCTATACACAGGTAGCACAAAAAACGTTTAAACGTTTTATAAACGTTTTTAATTGGTTGTCACAACGCTAATAACCATTTTACAACCTTTAAAAAACGAAGTGTGCTACTTGGGTATGTCTAAAACTTTGTGTGTTCTTGTATAGTTACTACATCTAAAAGCATAAAAAAATTGGTGCAAAAGCGATTTTTGAAAAGAGTTTTTTGAAATTTAAAATTGAAAAAAAAAAACAAAAAAAAAAAAAAACGAAAATTCCCAAATTCCGAATTGCTACACGCGTCACAATATTTATTGGATTCTGACTGTACTTTAGAATACATTAAGATACTGTCAAGTTATAATTTCATGGATGAATTTTAGTCATTACAGTTCTGTAATATTAGAAATTCGACTTTTTTATTGTTAAAGTTACCTTATTTACTGAAAAATTCTTATAAATTTTCAATTTCAGCAATTTTTTATAAATTATCTCATAAAACATTACATGTAATGCATAAATTTATGCAATCAGGCCTAATGATTGGAAATAAAGTGGAAATTCAAAATTTGAAAAAAAATTGTGAATAGGACGCTGTAACACACGGTGATAGGATAGTGACAAGGAAATATCTCGGAGTCTGGCCCCCGTTCACAGTCTGCTATCCGTCAAATAATGGTCATTTCGGAAGAAGAAGTGAGAATATTTTTAGAGAAGTCTCTTTGAGAAAGATGGCGGTAAGAGCTTCTGTGAGGAAATTGTGACTTGAAGGATGGAGAGATATTGGTTTTTGAGACTTTGTTTTTCTTGTTTTGATGTTTGGCTGTTGATGTGCTTGGTTATGTTTATGTTTAGATGCAATTGTTTATTGCACTTATAGGGAAGGGTTGGAAAGAAAGAGAAATTTTATGTGCTTGTGCGAGAGAAATTCGAAGTTCTTTCTTAAACTTTTGATATTTCATCAGCGTTACGAAATAAGTAGTCCTTTAATATATTTGGTTTGTAAAATGCGTAAGTAAAATTATTTAATGAATGAAATTATGAGAAAAAAATAAATAATGAGAAATGGATTTGATTAAAAAATAAATTTATTTTCTTCCCTGAATTAGTGCAAAAATTAAAAATACTTCCAACAACGAGAATTACTCGTAAGTTGGTTTGAATGAGCATGTCCGTGAAAAGCAACTTTTCAAGCACCTTAACGTTGTTTTAAAGCTCTATTAAAAGGAAGTTTGCTCTCCTTTGGGGCTTATCACTCTGAAATTTCCATAACCGAGTTGAAAACAGATGTCTTCACAGTAAAACTGTTGATTTGTCTAGGGCCAATATTTGCGTGCTTTAAATGCCAATTTTGGTTCAGTCCAAAGCACGTAGCAACTTAACTTATTTAAATTCATAAAGTGAAAAATATTAATCCTCCGACCATTTTAGTGATAGTAAAAGTGATGCTTGAAAAAAAGTATTATTTTTTTAAAGATATTTTTATCTTCAAATTGTGAGATGTTACTTAGTAACATTAGTTTGTACAAGCAGGAAATGTTTAAAACTCTATATAAAAGTGATTTAACTAACATGATGCATTTCAAGTTAACTAGCTAAAGAATTTATCAGAAGTCAACAAAATGTAATAAAAGTTTTTTGGGAGTTTAAAATTTATTGAATCAATAAAAGACCAATATATTCAATGCTTAAAATTTGAGTTTTCAATTCGGAGCGAAAGGATGAGCTAAGAAAGAAATAAATGAACTTACCTTTCTAAAATTAGTAGCAACAATAGAAAAATTACATATTTAATATTTCAAGATCATTTGTTGGACTATATTTGTGAACAATAAGTTAAACTTAAGGGATTAAAATTTCTGTTTTAGTATTCAATGAGTTAGGAGAGTTTGTGAGATCATTGTTGCAATTGTAAATGCAATAAAACTAGAAGAGCAAAAGAGAGTCAATGTTAATCAAAACGTTTGAAGAATTTTTGTTAGAGCTTTTCCAAATAATAATAATAATGATAATAATAATAATATTACAAGTTAAATGTTTTGCTCTTAAGAAAAATCTTAATAAAAAGAACATTCGTTAAAATTTTATATCAAAGTACTCTACGGAAAGCTTTAAAGACGACGATAAAAAAATTCTCTCAAAAGCTTGCACTGACTGGAGAACCTTAACCCATTAATGCCTGACATTTTTTCCCAAAGATATTTTGTATACTGGTTACAAACAATGTTTAATGGACAGGAAAAATAAGAAAAAAATAAATAATATGTAAAAAATATTTTTTTCATTAAGGAAAGAAAAATCGTCCCTCAAAAGTTACGATAGACCCCAGAGGGTACAGACTTTTTTTACTAAAATTTTTTTCTGCCTACGATATCATATTTAAAAAGACATTTCATAAGAAGAAATAAAATCAGCCATTAACATAAACTGGGAAGCTGGGAATAACTTTGAAAACTTAGCTTTTTTTCTTGAGATAGTGAACGATGTCATTTTTGATAAAGATCATATTAAAACTGCTACAGAACGCACTTTACAATGGTTATATGCTGCAATCTGTTAATAACAAATTGAAACAATACTAAGGTACTAATTGAACTGAAATGTTCATTTTGGGGAAATTCAGACCCCTTTTTGGACCGTCCCTAAAAATGGACGCTAGGCATTAATAGGTTAAACTATTAAAAAAAAAATGTTGTAGAATTTACTCTTAATACTATTACTTTTTTTCATCTCAAAAACTTTCTTCTAATTTCGTCCCTCTTCCTTTATATTTATAGTTGTTCCCATGTTGTTTTTGTTGTCTTGTACCAGCTAGGCTGGCAGTATGGATTGCGCTGCTTTACTTTTCAAACTGGACCATAATTTGGTGTGTGGTCCGACTTCCACAGTACACACATGCCATAAGGGCACGCTTATAGGGTAGGCAGTCATTCACAGCGCAACAAGGGCGGATCCAGAAAGTTTTCAAGAAAGGGGCGATTGGTCTCTGTTACTTTTTACTACACATACTGATTCAATATTATCGTAAAGTTTCGATTCAATTCGAATACTTCAGGAGAAATCCAAACTCTTCCGCACAGGTCGATCCAAAGTTTCAAGAAGGGCGATTGTCTCTGTACTTTTACTACACATACTGATTCAAATATTATCGTAAAAGTTCGAATTTCATTCGAAACTCCAGGAGAATCCAAAACTCTTTCCGCAACAAGGCGGTCCAAAGTTTCAAGAGGGCGATGGTCTCTGTACTTTTACTACACATACGGATCAATATTTATCGAAAAGTTGGATTCATTTCAAAATACTCCGGGAGGATCTAACTCTTCCCCAACTCATTAAACTCGTATGGAATTGCAATTTTGGAACTTCAATGTCGAAAAACTACCGGTGAAAAGTCCCCCAAGGGGGGAGCGATCGCCTCCATCGCCCCTCCCTTGTATCCGCCCTTGCAGCACAACAACACATTCACACAAAAAAAGGACCGCCCCATCCACGTCAGATGTCTCTGATCACTTGACTACGTGGCCGGCAGTAGTTCCCATAAATAATACATATATTCAGTATCGCCCCGATGGGAGGTCACTGTAACCTCCCAATAATTTCCGTATTCGACACATTTTGCTGACGAGTCGGCAATTTGAAGACAATATTGCAACATTGAGATTACTTGTTCTTTTTAGTTTTTAAAATTGTTTTTTAAAAGATGAATAATGTTTTTTACTGAATTTTATGCATGTACGTTATGTGTGCATGCTTGTATTTTATCATTCGGTAAAAATAAAATTTCCCCCCTCCCAAAAATTTTAGTTCGGGACGCCCCTGCATATATTTTAAACAAAAAAAAAAAATACTTACTCGTATGGAATGTGCTTTATGTTTTCTTGGAAAACTGGGATGGGCAATGGCAGCGGCAGAGGCAGTAAAATTTTCTTTCCTGTCAAAGCGTTGGCGAGTAACAGCATCTTGGCGATCTTCTTCAGTTTCATTTTGTGACCAGCTTCGACGGGCGGCGTGGTCATCAAGCTCACCACGATGAAAATGACGATGACGGAAACCATAGCTCGACTCATGTTGATGTTTTTCTGTAAAAGAAAGAATGCTCTTTTAACCAAAAAAAATCATATTCTCTTTCAGGGAGAAATTTATGTTCGCTAAAAAATGATAGTTGTTTTTAAAGTATAATACCGTAAAACGGGGTGTATAGGAACAGCGGGGTAATTCGGAACAAAACTTCCTGATCATACAAAGAAATTCTTCGTCGGGAATTTTTGGCATTTAAATTTATTTTTTAGAAAGGTAATATTATAAGAAGTAGGAAAACAATATTTTTGCAACACTGTTGATTTCTGTACAAGGCTGCAAGTGGGACGCTGAAAAACATCAAGTTTTCATGGTCTGCAAAACTTTGCATGTAAGAACAGACCCCTTTATTTTTCAAACCTAAGAATGGTATTGTTTAATTATGCATATATCTAAACAACAGAGTACCATATTCGAAGAAACAACATATTTCATTTTTTTCATAAAAATGAAAAATTTTTCATAATGTCATAGGATAAGAATTTGCGGGGTGAATCAGAACACTTTGTTCTCAGCATTCATCCCAGAAGATGTTATGAAAAAAAAATTAGCGAAGCCGCAACTCTTAGTTTTCAGGACAAGTACATATTTGTGGACGACATGAGTAACTTTAATCGATGTTAAATCTTTGCATTTCAATTCAGAAGCTTTCCTTAAAATTAATTTTAATTTTTCATAAGTTCAAAATTATTTTGAATTTTGACAAATCATAAACGTTTACTGGTATAGAAAATAAACTTTCATTTGAGAGTAACTATCTGTTCGTATTTTCCGACATTACTCACGTTTGTCAGACCTATTGCAGGTTAAATTGAAAAAAAAATATGAATTTTAATATGTGTTTCGATTGCTCCCTACCAGCGGGGTGATTCGGAACACCCCTAAATTTCTATATATGTAAATAATAACTGTTCAAAATGTATTGTCTTTGCTTGGAATATCAAAAGCAAAGTAAGACCGAAGCTTTTACCCAAAAAAAATCAAATTGAAAAAAAATCTCTTAATTTCTTTTTTTACAATCAAAGCTGAAAAGTGCACCAATACGCCCCATTTTACGGTACTCTGAAACTAAACACAGCGGCGTTTCAACAACGTTCTCAGCAATTTCGGCAAATTCCCTCTGACTGCGTTTAACTTCATTCCAAAAAACATTTGCAAGAGCAATAGAATTTTTCTACTGCAGTTTTGAGTTTGTGGCAGGGGACTGTTTGAAAAAACTCCGAACAGAAGTTGCACGACAATATTAAGTTTTAGAAATACGTAATTAGACTTTATTTCACAAAAAATATACTTGCATTATTCTATTTTTAGATATTAATTGCCAAATTTATGTACTGTTAATAGGTTTTGAAAAATATTACCTTTTAGTGTTAGATTACACGATTGAGACAGCCAGGGGACTGTTTTTAGGACTGTGATAATTTCTAGAAAAAAAAAAAAAATCAAATTGTTATCGCTCCAAATACAATTAGCCTACAAAGTATTAATGCTTTACTTAAATTAAGAGAGATAACTACTTTATTACACTTCATTATTCTTACTGTCTGTACTCTTCCAGACAGCCAATTACAAGTTTACAGAGAATCGCCCATATACTCCAAAAATCTCGATACTCCCCAAAAGCTATTGAGTTTCTAAACTCATTAGTAGTGAAATAATTGTTGCTATTTGACGTAATGACTCATTGCATACTTTTAATCTCCATACTAGTTAATTACTTTCTTTTAAAGCAAAGCAGGAAATTCTGAACGAACCAGAACTTATTTAGCATTCTTAGCCTTTCATAGAAAGAAAAGTGTGAACCCTTTCACAAATTACGCATCATCAAACCTTAACCCATGACCTGATTAAACCACATCATCCTCTTCAACAAAACGAGACAAAGAAATGGCGGCTTCAAACCGATGATTCCATTGTGACTGAGGAACATGGTTGATTGACTTTATCAAGTCATCACTGACATTTTTGTGTTAGTCCATCATCATGATCTATTTATACAATGTGGGTGAATCTGGATTCTGTTTAGACAGATATTGATCGTTGAGATTCGTCATTATTAGACTCGTGCGTTTAAGTCTTCAGGTGCCAAATGCGTTCCCTTCCTTTGAGCTAAATTTGATTTCACCAAAGATAGATCTCGAATCTAGCTTGTGCCTCGTCTTGATTTGAAGGTATTTATCTCTCTTTGCTGTAAAAGTAGGAATTTCACTGTTTAGAACGGTTAAAGCAGCAATTTTATAATTTATTACTGCAAAATTAGCAATTTTTACTGTGAATATGCTTTTGTATCAAAGAATAAATACTTTAAATTCAACCAAAATTCTTTTATGTCGGATTACACATATCGCACATCCAGAATGAAAGGGGCACATCTCAAAAAATGCATTTTTTGGAAATATCTTTAAAAAGCATACCTTAATACACCTTACATGAGAAAATGACCCATTTTTTTCTAGAGTTAACAGTCGCAACTTAAAGGCAACTTATGCCCTTATCATTCTGTCGATTCTGCCGATTGTGAAGGGGGAATTGAGTTTGAAAGGAGCACATCTTTGAAAATCAGAGTTCACCGATTGTCATTGGTGCAAATTATGGTTAGTACTTTTTTTAAACTAATTAAGAAAACCGTAATTTTGATTTGTTTTAAAATGACACTCGTTTTAATTGTTTGTTATTAAGTATAAATTGTTTGTGCACAAGTAATTTACGAAGGGTTCTTTTTTTTAGAACAAGAAGAATAGTATTATGTAACCTAGCGTCAAATCATTAGGAATTAAAATTTGATTTAATATCGTTCTGAAATGAAACAGCGATATGTAGAATAAGTCACGACAGTAACTTCAAAAAAAAATTAAAGGGTGTATATGCCGATGCCCATAAGAATAGCTATTTTGAGATGTGCCCTTTTAATTCTCCACGAAAATGGAGAATGAAAGGGGCACTTCTCATTAATTACTAACTTATTTTAAATTGGCCGGGAAAAGCACACCATAGTCACCTAGCAGAACCTTTAATCAACCAAGCAATGAAAGTTTGGCTAGTTGTAATAATTTATTAGAGCCAGGGCAAGGATTTAAAAAAGCTTAAATTTTCAAATCGATTTTTTTTAAAACAGCTCTTTTGAGATGTGCCCCTTTCATTCTGGATGTGCGATATGATGAATAAATTCCAATTTATAAAAAGTATCAATCATATATACAGCATAAAAACTAAATCCATAACTTACACGAATCATATGAGGATAAATCTCCCTGGATCTTACACCAATTAGGGTTTTATTTTTGATACTAATGTATGCGGTCGACGTAAACCTGTTGCCGTTAATGATGCATTAGTACCATAGTTGCTTCATTTTTTATTAAAAGCCGAAAAGCCGTCATCGTATATGATTGATTTCAAATTCTTCACCTCATAATATGCTTAATAGTCCGTATCATCTCCTTTCTGCTCTAGTAATGATTCATCTATATTGTTGATTTTAACCCATACACTGCAAAAAATGAAATATTTTTACAGTATAACACGGGCAGCCGAGGTTCCAATTTAAAACTGTAAAATGCACGGTGATAAACTGTAAAACTAGCAATTTTACACTTTCTTGCTCTAAAGTTAGAAATTTTAGTTTATTGCTGTCATATTTAACTGTATTATACTGTAAAAACAACAGAAAAGCAGAGATTTGAGTTTAAAACTGTAAAATGCACGGTAATGCAGTTAATTACTGTAAAATTAGCAATTTCACAGTCTAGTACTGTGAAATTAGAAATTTTTGTTTATTACTATAAAATTAGCATTTTTTACAGTTTATTACTACAAAATTAGCTGTATTATACAGTAAGAACAACATTCATTTTTTACAGAGTATTTGTAACATTATTTATGAATTTTGTAAAAGTAAGCTATCCGGACCATAATAATACGTTAACAAGTGTCCAAAAAAATGGCATTTGAGAAAATTATAACATAATTTAGTACTTTGTTTTCCAATGAAATAATTCGGAACAAATTTCTCTGAGACAACAAACAGCTGTTTTCGGAAAAAGTAAATAAAAGTGTGTAGTCAAAGAACCGTGTGTGATAGAATACTATCAGATATCCTCACTTCACTTTATTTCACATTATTAGTCCGAAGAAGTATTTTCTGCGTTCTAAGTATTTATTTTAATAAAAAAATAACAAGCCTATGACGGATTCAGTTTCAAATTTGGTAAATATGTCCTGGACTTTAATAAAAACTTTATTGTTTTTATCATTAGTTATATCTTAAACTGCTTTATCCTAGTTCATACACAAATTTACTTAAATCAATTAAATTTCATCTTTTAAGTATTAAGAAAAAATATTAACAGCTTAACAATGCTAGTCCTGATGAGTCTAATAATAGAACTTCAATACTTCATTGAAAAAATGATAAGTAAATTTTAACACTAAAGAATGCATCTACGAGTTTTTTTCCCGCAAGGGTCATTACTAGAATATATTTTTTTTAATGTAATAATAATAATGATGCTTTAGGTATCGTATTAAGGACTAAAAATTGTTAAAACATATATTCATGTTTCATGATTTATGGCTATTTATGTTTGAAAAAAAACTTTTTTAAATACTTACATAATATAAACATATATGTATACTATTAAACAGAAATTAGTATGTTTTATAATATCAGTTTTTTTTTCATGCAACAAATAAATGTAAAAAAATCAATAAAACTTAGAAATATGTTACTGAGATACATTTTAATATTTTTAAATGCTTGTAATCTTACCACAAACATACAGCCTTGGCAGGGGCGTCATTTCAAGGTTTTTCAGAGAGGGGGGAAGGGTAAAAACACAACACAATTTTACCAGAAAACAACAAAAACCACGCCCACTTATATGTAAATACATTGGTTTCTCAAAGTCAGGGGGGGGGCAATTTACCCCCAATGCCCCCCCCCCTAAATAACGGGCCTGAGCCTTGGCACATAAATAAGGAAATATAAACAGAATACATACAAGAAACACACTTTTACGCTGAAACGTACAATTATTTTCCTAATTTTACTCAGTCCGTAATAGTTCAGGTAAACATAATTCTTCGCTTGGCAATATTAAAAGATGCCTTAGATTTATTTATGTTTCTCAACAAGTTTTTAACGATTGATAAAATTTACAAATAACGATTGATAAAATTGATAAACAGAAACACATTGCCGAACTTCAAATATTTTTAAATTTATGTAAAATTGTTCTCATGTTCTTTTCTTTGTTATTATAGTTTTCAGAAATCAAAAGTCATTTTCAAAGATCTGTGTTTTAAAATTGATACTAAATAATTCAACACAACGAATTTTCGTGAGGTACTTTTAAAACGAACATAGTTTATGGAGAATATATTTTTTTCCTGGTTTGGTTTACCTTCCTAAAGAATGTTGGTATTGCAGCATAACATTGCATATGTTTGAAAACTACTTTTTTTCTCTGTATCTTTCTTTACGGAAAATAAATATTTAAAATGAAATGATTTTTTGGAGAAACTTCACAAAATTATAAAAGGTGTTGAAACATATTAAGCGCCCGAATTAGCTGATTTATATTCCAATATCATGCAAGTTTCAAAGTTTAGTGTATAAAATAAATGCGTAGAATTGGAGATGACCTTTTACTATTTGAGAATCTAGAAATCATGAAAACGGTATCTACCTTAAGAATATTGAGCATTACATGCAAATAAATTAATTTATTAATAAATTTTAAATGATAGTAAAAAAAAAATGTTACTATCATTAAAAAAAATATTTGTCATTTTTTTGCTAATGATTCTCAAAAGCATGAAAAATATTTTACACATGCTAAATAAGGGCTTTTCTTATTTTAATGTTTAGTATAAAAGCTCAATATTAATGAAAACATATTGCTCTTCATTGTCTGAAAGGTCATAAAAATGTGATTAATTGAAAAAATAATGCAGCACGTTTACGCTAATTTCAAGTTTTTCTTTCTTTTTTTTGCGTCAAAGATAGTTTGGAAATAATATTATTTTCAAGAGGAAAGTTCTTTAAAGCATTCTAAACCATCCCGTTTTTGATGTCGTGATGAGAATATGTATAGATCTCCAAAATAAAATATCGCGTTTATATAAATTATTCTTTTCATTTTATTTTTCTGAATCAATGGAACATTTAACATCACTTAATTTTAAATTCTTTGAAGCGTTTTAATCTTTGAAGCGTATTTTTGATTTTCGCTTAAGAATATGTATAGATACCAAAAACACGTTTGTGCATATAATTCAAGTTCTTCTTTTTCAGCTTCCAGACAGCATTTAAAACAATTTTTATTTCTCGATTTCAGATTCTAAACTGTTCGTTTTAATTCCACGTAAGAACATATATAGATGACAAAAATAAAGTAACGCATTTATGCAAATATCTTACTCCCCCCCCCCCTTCTGCATCTAGCAAACATTTCAAATAACTTTATTTCCTTAGATGCAAGTTCTTTAAAGCATTCTTAACTGTCCATTCTTTATTTCCACGTATGAGATGGATATCGAAAATTAAGCAACATATTTATGCAAATTATTCAAAATTTTCTTTTCCCTTTTTCGCATCAAATGAATAATTGAAATAACCTTTCTTTTAGATGTAAGTTCTTTAAAATATTCCAAGCTGCATATGTTTTATTTTAGGAAACTAAAATGAAACGTTTGAATATTTTTACCTAGTTTGAAATATTTTTTAGCTCAAATACTCTTTTATTTAAAGATTTTTTAATGCAACTTGTCATTTCAAAATTATTCCATTAAAATACTTTTGAAATGATTCTAATGCTTATACAAAAATTTATAACTTATATGAAGTTGAAGTGAAATAAGATGAAAGTATAATATGGATATTTTAAACTAATTAAAAATTCAAAATCTTTTGAACTCAATTATTCTTTTGTAAAAATTATTTTATTACTTTAAGGAGACTCATAAAATCTTTTGAAAGGTTATCAAAAGTTTTCTAAAATTAAAAAATCACGTTTATGCAAATAATTCAAGTTTTCTTTTTCAAAGTTATGCTTAAAATAATTTTATTTAAGGGATGTAAGTTTTTTACCGCGTTCTTCTTATGTTTTCTATTTTAACGTAATAATATGCATATGTATCAAAAATGAAATAACATGTTTATGCAAAGTATTCACGTTTTCTTTTCCTCTTTTCATTTTAAATTAATTGGACATACAAAATATTTTTAGACTGAAATACGCTTTTAACTGAAAATTCTTTGAAAACAAAAATCACAACTTAAAATTCGTTCTTTTGAAATACTACTGAAATCTTTCAAACGCTTGCATAAAATTTTCAAACTTACATTTAGTGAAAGTGAAATAAAACGAAAGCATTAGGATTATTTTAATCACTGATTTTTCAACGGAGAAAGTTTTTATAGCATTAAGAAATCTTTCAAATCCATATCTAAAATTATCCAAGTTATGTTGAGTAAAAGCGAAAGTGAAATAAAACTAAATTATTAGTAATATTTTAAATTGATTAAAAATTCAAAAAAAAAAAAATCAAATATTCTTTCAGCGGAAGATTTCATACCGTTAAGAAATCTTTCGAAACCGTATCCAAATTTATCCAAGTTTTTTGAGCAAAAGTGAAAGCGAAATAAGAATATTACGTATCCTTACATGGGGTGGTATTCCAAAATGTGTCCAAAGAGCTCTTCCTCAAAAAAGGCAAACTACCAGAGAACATCCACAAGCAAACTGACCATTTCTCGCAGTCGCAGGTTCCTTTTTAAGTCCAGAAATATGGGTTCACTATCGGAAGTTCTTTGAACTACCGAACCTTTCCATAAATAAAAAAATAATAAGTATGTAAAGAAGAAGTTGCAGTGGAACTAGGAAGAAAATAAAAATGGCACGAAAAAAAATTAAAGAACTTGAACTGCGCAAAAATCGTCTGCAGAAAAAGGTGAAGAAGAGAATACGCTCCGCCTACGAGAGTAAAGAGTGGTTCCTGAGTGGGTCACGCTGTACTCATTCATGCCTATTTTTTAAGATGCATCAGCAAATGACAACTCAGCTCTTAACCCGCATCACAGGACCATTATGAGGTGGAACATAAAAGTGCATTTTTAGAAGTGAAATTTCTGCCTGTGGCTATGTCCGGATAATATCTTTTTGGAATTTCTGTGTATTTGTAAGGGATTAGATGATAAAGTTTGTTTCTTTTTCCGGTACAGGGGGAGGTGGGGGTACGTTTGGTTGGACAGTTAACATTTTTAAGCTGAAAAGATATTATTTTGAGTCAGGAGGTCGGTAGTTTTTGTTGTGGAAATGTATCGGCAAATGCATCAATAAATAAAGATTTGGGATGAGCCAGAATGGAACATTTCGCTTGCCCGAGTCCAGCTCGGGAAAAGCCGGGAAGGGGTTAAGGAAAGAAAAATCTTCCCTTAAAAGTTACGATAGACCCCAGAGGGTACATACTTTTTTTATCAAAATTTTTTTCTGCCTACGATATAATACTTAAAAAGACATTTTATAAGAAGAAATAAAATCAGCAATGAACATAAACTGGGAAGCCGGGAATAACTTTGAAAACTAGCTTTTTTCTTGAGATTGTGAACGATGTCATCTTTGATAAAGATCATATTAAAACTGCTACAGAACACACTTTACAATGGTTACGTGCTGCAATCTGTTAATAACGAATTGAAAGAATACCAAGGTACTAATTGAACACTATTATTTGGTTGAAATGTTCATTTTTGGGAAATTCAGACCCTTTTTTGGACCGTCCCTAAAAAGGGACGCTAGGCAGTAATGGGTTAAAAGCTGTTATTTTTAACTTAGTTTTTATGATTAGCTAGTGACGTATAGAGCGTGTTGAAATGAATTTCGTAGAACCTATACAGTAGGGTGGACCGAAAAATACTTTTTTTAAATTTCGATGATGAGTATTGCGGAAAAGGTGAAATTGGTAGAGCTAAATGCACATTAAAATTTTTTCAATTTCTTGATCTACCGCAATTCTTTGAAATATAGGCGAAATGCAGTTTTTCCGAGATTTTTATTAGATTATGAATTTTTTTTTTCTCTTAATTTTCGATAACGGGTAGGGCGGAAAAAGGACCATTGGCAGCATAGAAATTCTATAAAAAAAAAATTGAGATTTGTGATATAATTCCTTCCTTTTCCACAAACGCCTAAAAGATTTTGCAATTTCCTGTTTTAAATGAAAATTTGGCAAAAACGTTAAAATGCGGGTTTTGCCATAATTATCTGAAATAACTACACTTTTTGTCACATGTAATGCATTTTTAGATGTTAGGTGCTAAAATGTTTTTAAAATAATTTCCTAAAAATCTCAAAAAACTGCATTTTTTCCAAACTTCAACGCAGTTGCGGCAGATCAGGAAATTGACCAAAAAATTTCAAATTTTTTATGTGCTCTTTGCACCCCCTATTCCCCTTTTCTGCAATGGCTATCATCGAAATTTAAAAAAAAAAAGTTGTTTTCGGCCCACCTTACTATACAGCACATAGTAACTTGGTAGTTAAAATGAATTACCGAATCTAGTATCAGTTCAGTAATTTTCCCACAAAGTATAAAAGTTGAAATTAGCAAAAACATATTGCTGTTCATTATTTTAAAGGTCATAAACAAGTGAACGTTTGTAAAAAACAACGCAACACATTTATGCTGATTTCAAGAACCTCCTTCCCCTCTCCCTCCCCCCTTTTTTTGCATCAAAGGTACCTTTTCAATCCAACGTCCGACAGACCTTTTATCGGATGTCTGTGCATCCATAAGCACACATTTTTTTTGCATTGAAAAAAGGCGTTCCTTGTAACGCCGAAACACGTGTCTGCAGTATCCCTGCGCATTTGTACTTTTTTAACGTTTTATTTATCCTCTACAAGCACAATATTATTTAAACTTGAATTCTAAGCCAATGAGTTAAGTGCGTTAACCCTTAACTTCGCAATTTTTTTAATTTCTATGAAAACATTATATCAGTTAGTTCTCAAGTAATAATAAAGATGAAAAATATTTTTAAAAAAAAAGTAGTTTTAAATTGAATTTCAGTCATTTTTTGTTTGCGGCAAGGTATAAGTAACATAAAATTTCTTAAAAACGTTTTCCAATAGAGAATTAAAATTAATTTTAAAAGAGCGAAAAATGTTCAAATTTCTTACCTGGTAATTCATATCTTCAAAAAGCAAGAGGAAGCATAAAATATAATGTATTCTTTTTATAGTAAAGACACAGTTCTGAGGCATCAGATATTTTTATAATTATTGCGATTACTGAGGACAATGTGCTGTCAACTAGTGACAAAATCAGCATGTATTTCGCTGCAATAAACTTTTTTTTTATCATATAATTGTTTTGTATGTATTTTTTTTTAAATGAGTTTTTTAAATTAAAATAAATCATATGTTGCAGAAATGCAACAGTGGGAAGTTAAGGGTTAAATGTATTCTTCCGCACTGAACTTCAACTTAGAATTACTCTTTGGTTTCATTTAAATATGCTTTGTGTGCGTGTGTGTTTTAGTACTTTTTAAATAAATAAATATATATATATATATATATATATATATATATATATATATATATATATATATGTTTCGGAAAGTAGAGTTAAATTGTTTTTAATAAGATGTTTAAGTTAATTTAACCCTTTAGAAGGGACACGTGCCCTTTGTTCGCCCCTCTCAAAATCTGCTACTGGTTCTCGCAATTTTAAAAAACGACAGCCCCTCAATTCTTATTTCATGTTATCACATCTACTAAGCAACGACCATGGGAAGCTCTGCTTCATTTTAACATCTTAATCCATTCCAGGAAACAAAAGTAAGTCTAAAAATTATCACTCTCAGAGATTTAGCGAACGAATTGATATTTCTTTTTGAAGGAATGACAGAAAAGGGTTCAACAGGGTCAGCCCGGACTGAGGCTGACCCGAATGACCCCTTCAGTAATGCAGGTGCAGAGAGAGGATAAGTCCTCTCAGTTAAGACAGAAGAAGGACTGGGAGAGGAAAGGGAAGGTGAAAGGATCTTTTGTTGTCCTACGGCGGAATTACTTAGAGATCACGCAAGGCCAGAAAGAGAAAATATTTCGCAGACGTTTTTTGGAATAAAAAAATAGATGAGGCATGAGAACTGGTAGTTTGCATGAAATACCAGAAATACCAACGTAGATTTTTTTTAACCCATTCTATAAAGATGGAGTATTTAGTTGGTATACTTGCCTTCAAATTTATCTATTTTTAAATATATTAGAGGAGTTAAGGAAGAATGTTATACACTAACTTGATACTTAAATCATATATCTTAACTTTTGTCTTGATATATTCGGTAGAAAAAAATAATGGGATTATATAAAATCTGTAACGCACGTAACGCTTTTGTATCGTTTTCTTTACATGTTGGATCTATACATTTGAATAAAAGGAAGGAGACAATTTTTAGTGATTCATTTGAAAATAATGCATGCTGACCCTAAAACTATACTTCAGTAAAAAAAATTGAATGCTGTTTAATGTATTTTTCTGCACTGAAAGAAGATTATACTTAAAAAGGGAGAAAAAAGCTAAAGGAAGAATTGTTTATTTATACCTAAAGAAAAATTTTAATTAAATTTTTTTCTCTACGCACTTACATGGCACAGAGGTTGGTGATAGGGTAGGAGAAAGAGAAAAAAACTTTAGTTATTTAGAAAAGCACGAGTTAATTTGAAAACAAAAGTTCAGTAATTAACTGATTTCTTTAATACAGGGTGATTTAAAAAATACCACAATTTTAAAAATATGTATCTAATTAAAGAAGCACAATAAACCTTTTATTATACTTGATTATAAAGATAATAAAAAACAAGTTTTAACACGAAAATAAGCTCGCAAATGTTCAATATGGCTCCCTCCAGTCACTCGAGCAATATCAAACCGATATTCAAACTCGTTCCACTCTCTGTAGCATATAGTGCGTAACAGTTCAGATAGCTACTGTTATTTCTCGTTTAGATCATCAATACTAGCGGATAGAGGTGGTTGAAACACCATATCCTTAACGTATTCCAACAAGAAAAAAATCACACGGGGGGGGGGGGGATGTCAGGGCTTCTTGGAGGCCGAGCTCGATTATATGCACAAAAAGCTTTCTGTTGAGCGGCCGCTATCTTAGCATTGCCTTACGCTAACGCATTGTCAACAGCGATCAAAAGAGAGACTAAATTAAAATTTACAGCCTTATTCACAATCACGAATTGGCTGCGGAATAATTCCAGGATTGATCTATCGTCTGTTGCGGATCAGGCCACCGTTCTTATTCACCAACCTCGGATAGATGAATCGAGAGATTTTCTAGACACAGATGTAAAAGCTTCTCTCATTGGCGGCTTTTGATCAGGTGACGTTGACGACATTCCCATGATTCCTAGTCGCCCATCATGGCCGCTAATGTTTTCCGGAAGCAGACAGATCTTTGTTATTTTTTATATTTTTTTCTAACCATCAGAACTTTCCACAACTTATGTATGTTATATATCTTGGTAAACTGCATCTTCAAAAAAAATTTCATTCAAAAATATTAATTTTAAGGTACTTAAATCAGTTAAAAACTCACTGTAAGTGAGAAATTTCAACAGCGTCCATCTTGGGCCACGAAGAATCTATTCAGTTCTTAAAAATGTTTCTGAATTTTTCTACCGCTACTTTTTCGTCCTAAGATGCATATTACAGGCTATTTTCGCAAGAAAAGTTCGGAATCAGAGGGATATTTCAAAATAAAAACATCATATCCGCCATGTTTGTCTTTTCCTACATGTAAAACGTGTGGTAGAGAGTATAATCGCGGAATTAAACCGCCAATATTGGCGGCTCAGATTCGAGGCTATATTTCGCTGCTTGTAGGCATGAATAATCTTCCCTTTGCGATTGTGAATAACGATTTCGTGCGAATCCTGGGATAATCTTCAACAGTGGCAACATTGAAGGATTATTCGTGTTTGTGAATAACGGTGTTAGAGTTTCCTAAATTCGATGACAGATAATGCTTAGCTCTCATTTACTTCTCTACAGTGTTATTGATATTTACAAGCCCGTCATTTCAAGTTTTTCCTGGGGGGGGACACAATGCAATTTCATCGGAAAACGGCAAAAACCACGCCCGCTTATATATTAATATATTGATTTACCCCACCATCGGGGAAAGTGGGTTATTCAACTCATGATCTTTTAAATGTATCACTGAGAGAAATCAACCTAACATAATAAAAGGGTTCTGCTTCATACTTACGGCCGAATTTCAGTGAAACACCATTGCAATCGCTTCGAGGCAATCGCAAATTGCAATCGCTACTGGAAGTCGAATTCAAGTGAATTCGTTTCACTTGAATCCAAATTTGGGAATTTGCGATTGCATTGGTGAGTTGCGATCTTACGTGTTTCACTTGAATTCCTGCCTTAATCTATATGAATCCGATATATATAAAATGCATCAAAAGTTTGCTTGAAGTGAATTCAATCGTGTGATTTTGGAACCATTTATAATAAAAGCACATTTTAGACCCACTTTCCTCCACTTGACCCTACTTTTTGTCTTGCTCGTTATTGACCAAGAATATTTATATTTAATTGTGCAATTAAAGTACTTTTTTTTGAATAAAAACGAAAATTTCATTTCATTTATAAAGAAAAAAATATTTTGTTTTTTAAATTCCAAAGAAGTGAAATAGATAAAACAACCATATTACTTCAAAAATAAATAAATAAACAAATAAATAAAAGCCCCGAAAAATGATGACATGGAAATTAATTCAACCATAATGGCTCTTACTTGTTCAAGACACAAATAGGTGTGTTGAGCCCCAAACGAGTCTTTTTACGAAAGCTCATAAATATGTTAATATAATTAGCAAAAGTTCTCTCTAAGCACCCTTGTTTACACAGAAAATAGAACATCTCTTTGAATTTAGGTCGTCCTCTCTCCATGGCAAGACATATCACTTGAAGTTGTCTTTCACGAAAAGGGTTATTTTGGTCGAGAAGCACATCTTGAGCAATTAAACCCCATAGTTGAGTCCTTAGATGTGGAGTTCTTATTTTTAAAACTGGCGAGCTAATATGAGAAACAAAGATTGAGAAATGACCTTTTTCACCTTTTGCGACAACATTTTAAATGGCGCTGGGAAATCTCCATCTTTGCTTTTATTAGACGGTAAAGAAGGTTGTTTGCCTTAGAATACAAGAAAAACCGCATTTACTATACCAACTACTTTCTTCGAAACTCGTTATTTGCATATTTACAATGCTGCTTTGTTAAGAATGCTTTGTTTGATAGTACTATTATTTGTATTCACACTGTATAAATGAATGCGGATTTTACAGTATAATATAGTTAATTTTATAATAATAAACTGTAAAAATTGCTCATTTTTCAGTAATAAACTGTAAAATTGCTAATTTTATAGTTCAGTACCGTGCATGTTACAGTTTTGAACTGGAACTTCTACTGCCAGTATTATACTGTTGTTTTTACTGAATAATGCAGCAACATTTCACGGCAATAAACTGTAAAATTTCTAACTTTACCGTAAGAAACTCTAGATTGCTAGTTTTACAGTTCATTACAGTGCATTTTACAGTTTTAAATTAGAATCTCGGCTGCCAGAATTATACTGTAAAAACAACAGTTCATTTTTTTCAGTGCAGAGATCCGTTCTTTAAATTATTTATTCTATTTTTTATTCTTATAAAAGATGTGCTCTAAAGTGAAGTTAGTTTTTACGTTTTTCATCGAAAAATCAATCAAAGAGACAACTTGTTTTCTGATACTCCATCCTCGCGATTCTAGTATATGATTTGATACTAAATGCATCTTATACTAAATAAGCTGCTTGACACTACCATTTTAGAGTTAAGAACAAATTTGAAAACGACAAAACCAAAGATATTTATAAATATAAATGAACCAATACATATTTCTCATTTAGTTAATATTATTATTATTATTATTATTATTATTATTATTATTATTATTATTATTATTATTATTTGAGGAAATGTTGTTAAGAGTGTATCCCCCTTATCACTTTATCGTAAGCAATTAACTACAAAATTTAAAAAGTGTGCAGCTGGCTAAAATTAAGTAATAATAGGTTTAAAAAAATCCTACTCATATGGGAAGACATATTTGCATGTTATTCTTATTGCAAACAACTCAAAAAATATAAGAAAAACAAAACAGCATCTTTTACTCCAGTTGCTAATAATCTATTGCGGTCAATCGGTTTAAAAAGAAAACTACATACATACATACATGGATGAATTTTATTAGCTGAAGTGTGATGAGCCAAATATTGAAAATGAAATTTTATGGGGTAATTTTGATAAAAACTGTTTGAAAAGACGTTGCACAAATTGAAATGCATCATCTACCCGAAGATACGGAAAAAGGAATAGCAATTTGTTTCCCCTCATACGATTTATCTTATGTACTTTTATAGACATTTGGAAATAGCATTTCCGTCAATGCATTTTGAAAAAATTGCTGATATATGCATTATTATTACTTTAGCATCACATGTTTTCAATGGAAAAGTGTTTATAATTGTTCCATGTTAGGACACCCCACAAAGAAATAATTTTTCTTTTCTCAGATTGGCAACGAGACGAGTTTTTTTTTTTTTTTTTTTTCTGAAGAACAGTAATTTTGCCGCGTTGCCTTAAAAAAAAAATATTTTTTTTGTTGTGTGTGTTTTTTCATTTGAACCTTTTATAATCGGTTGAGCTCGGTGTTTTTTTTTTTTTTTTTTTTTTTGGAGTCTGGCGCCGTCGTGCACCGCACGACTTTACACATAGGGACGGCGCGGCCCTGCTTAGAAAATATAGCAATTGAATTCATCTCATTTAAGATGTATTTTAAGCAGCTGTCTGTGTGCTGCCAAATACGGCCAAAATGTGATTTAATACAAATTTTAATCTCTAAACTGATGCCGAAACTGAAAAGTTCAGACATTTTTTAATCTAAAAGCAATTTTTTTTAAAAAACTCTTTAAGTGAAAAGAATATTTTTTTGTGTCAGGACCACTTTTAGTGGAATTGCCCAGCAGAGCAAAAGCCAATTTCATCAAGATAATAAAAAATAAGCACATAAAATCATAAAAAATACACCATTTTACTAAATGTGCAACGTCATCGTAAACGCTCAGGAAAATTTAACCATAGACCCATTTTATCCCATTCCAATAAATTTCCATAAAATTCTCATTCCAATAAATGTCTCACTAAAGGAAGTATTGCAATGGTCTATTTAGATGTTATTGCTACTCAAATAATTTTCCTTCTTCGAATTGTGTCCTGTGCGGAAATTGAATTCCATTCTTTTAAACTGATATTCCCTCACATTCCACAAGAATTTAGGTTTCATATCCTCAGTTGCAATTGAAAGTGATCTATAACTTAATAGACGATTCATTATTTAATGTGTCAGAAAGAACAATCGAGGAAATTACATTTCTAATATTTTCTTCAAAGCAAAAGGATTCGATGTTTTAGCAGTTCTTTTGATTGATTGGAAAGCTTAATTTTAGAGGTATGATGAATGGTTGTTCGATATTTGATTTGATATTCAAGGAACAGAATTTCTGAAATTTCAGGAAGAAAACCGGGAAATTTAAAAGGTTACTTTAAGCTATTAGCCTCAATAGATTTTTATTGTAAAATATCTTAAAATTTATTGAACTACAAACTACAATTCTTCTTTTTCTATCTGGTTCTTGATGCCGGAAAAATAATAACAGTTCAATTGCATCAGAGCATGCTCAGTGAGAATTTCGAAGACCATTAATTCTTGATTTAAATTTTATTTCATGAAATTGTGAACATTTGACTATGTGGTAAGCTTTGAAATTCACCACAAAATCTCTGAAAGGCATTCTTAAACTTGATGAATAAGTAACTTTTTTATGATATTGCTTTATATAACTTGATAAAAAATAATATTAATTTCGATAACTTTCTTGGAATGATGCTGAAAACCTAGTGTTCGCTGTAAGCAGGGGTGCCAATCCCCCGCCCCCCAAGTTCAATGGCGCAAATCCCCCCATCAATAAAACTTACGAATTTGCCCAAAGTTGATTGGTAGTGGGAACCCAAGTAGCATCAACTTATCGGATTTTGCTCGGCCGATCATTGAACTCCTCGTAAACTGATCCCGTAACGCACGATGACATCGTTTCGATCAGTATCCGAGCACGGTTTTCGATGAGCTACTTTTCATCGGAAAGCGATATCCTTCCGATCAACTTTCCCGATGAAAAAAAGCCGAGCTATATTCCATTGGAAAACGATATCCTTCTGATCAAATTTCCCGATGAAATTCATCGGCACGGGACTGCACTGTTCGTAAATTGCTCCAAATCTCATCGTATTTCGAGCAAAACTCATCGGATTTTGTTGCTCAGATTCTGTTTGACCGATGAGACATGTTGGATCATCGGCCGATGAGAATTTCATCGGGTTTCGATAAATGGCCGATCATCGGCCGATAATATGATGCTGCTAGGGAAAGCATGAACCTGATAAACTTTAAATAAACGAATAATTGAAAGTAATTTTCCAGCCTGCCGAATGCTCTTTTTTTGGTCTTCTTGCTTCTGACAGAGAATTCTGATGTAACCTTACACACACACACAGAGAGAGAGAGAGAGAGAGAGAAATTGGTGAAACGATATGCTACAGTTACATTACAATGGTGTAACCTCCCCCATGTGACGTGTTACTTTACACTAAATGTATCTTTTAAAGCTGCTTCTTTAGCTGCAGAAAAAGCTTAAGTTTGCTTTTTCCAAATTCCGCACTTTCATTGCAAATCCCTATTTTTTATCTCTCTAATACAAAACTAATCATTACAAATATATCCAAATATCTCTTTGTCATAGTGTTTTGTTTCATATTATAATTTTTATAATTTCAAATTTGTTGCGATTACCCTAGGGTACACTGTGAAAAATTTGTGTGGCAACATAGCTATCTCCATTGCAATAGAGTGACTTAACTGATAAAACTGATGTAACATTACGCAACGCTTATAACGTTACAACTGTTTTATCAGTTAAGTTACTCCATTGCATTAAAAGCAACTATGCTGACACCGTTCTTACGGAGAAAGGTTACACATTTTTTTGCAGATTAGAGCTCACTTACATTTCTTACGGGGGGTGGGGTGCACCTAAGTCTATATTAGTTGTGCAAAATGTGATGGAAACTCTAAGATGTTGATGCCAACATCTAATTTTCGATATTACTATATTACTGCGATCAGGTGGGGATCATGACCCTTTCCAGTGGCGTACTCAAGGGGTGGACTGATAGGGCTTCAGCTTCCTCCGAAGTCATCCAAACAAATTTTAAAAAATCATCATTTATTAAAAAATCATTCAATTATTTTTATTTGTTTATTTTTCCTTTCTTGCTGAAATCAAGACACGGGAATTTCTTTTGAAAAAAAATGGGGCAAAATTAAAAGAAAGCAAAAAAAGCAAATTCCTTCTTCTTCTTTTCTTTTCTTTTTTTTTTAAATCACTCCATTTTACTGTATGTCACGTGTGTGGTTATCTTATAGTTCAATTTTGTTTACATTTACTCCAAATATGTTTCAGAAACACAGATTAATACTTGTTCGTTCATCTAATTCTGTTAAATAAATTTTAACAAATGTGTGATTGAAATCCAATATTAGGAATATAGTAAAATAAATGGCAAAATTAATGCTATATATAAGCTCAAATTCGCAAAAATAATGCATGCACTCACTTAAGGAACACCTTCTTCAATGAAGAAAATTTTTCAAATTTCAATTTTATCATTTTCTATTTTCATCAAAACGCTTTACTTCTCAACAATAATTATAATAGCATTTTTCTTAATTATGTATTTTTTCATCTGAAATTGGCATTAATACCAGACATTCAAAAAACTATTTTTTAGCTGCATTTTTTGAGGTGCCTCCCCCTCCCTCCTCTCAAAAAGTGTCCTCGAAGCCACTCCCCCCCCCCCCCCCCCCCGAAATGATTTATCTGCATACGCCGCTGACAGAAAACAAAACTGCCCCAAGGTGCGTTTTTAGGACTTAAATTTAGAATTGTTTTCGCCATACCCTCTGTTTTACGACCCAAAATAGCCCTTTATCCCCCTTTCCATTCTAAAACATCACAAACTAAAATCAGAAGCTGGATCCGTTTTTGAATACGATAATGTGTTAGTGTCTTAATAAAGAAGGAAAACCGCAAATTATTTCGACACAATCGTATTTCTGGTATTTTCCTCAGCTTGTCAACTAGCCCCAAAACATGAAAGTCATCTGATGGATTATATCAGCACAAATATGAAAATCAGTCTTTTTGTTTACAAAACGAAATGTCATTGTCCTACCATATCAACTTCGCTGTCATACGGCTCAATTCTTCGCATCAGTAGGTTGAAAAAGTAAACACCGCAGTGGTGTCATCCTTATGTCAGAGATCTTTAACTGGGTTCCGCAAGCGGAAACTATCTGCTTAACTAACTTATTACCCGACTTTGCTTGGGTGCTTATTAATACAACATAGCAAATGATAGTTGTTTTTAACTTATTTCATGGCAAAATGAAATAGGTGAGTCTTAAATTGATAATTCATTGTTAATCGTAATTTTCGTTGGAAAGTACTCATAGTTAACCCATTAATGCCTAGCGTCCCTTTTTAGGGACGGTCCGAAAAAGGGTCTGAATTTCCCAAAAATGAACATTTCAACCAAATAATAGTGTTCAATTAGTACCTTGGTATCGTTTCAATTCATTATTAACAGATTGCAGCACATAACCATTGTAAAGTGTGTTCTGTAGCAGTTTTAATATGATCTTTATCAAAAATAGCATCGTTCACAATCTCAAGGAAAAAAGCTAAGTTTTCAAAGTTATTCCCAGCTTCCCAGTTTATGTTAATAGCTGATTTTATTTCTTCTTATAAAATGTCTTTTTAAATATTATATCGCAGGTAGAAAAAAAATTTAGTAAAAAAAGTATGTACCCTCTGGGGTCTATCGAAACTTTCAAGAGACGATGTTTCTTTCCTTAATAAAAAAAATATGTTTTATATGACATTTTTTAAATTATTTTTCCTGTTCATTAAGCACTGTTTGTAACCAGTATACAAAATATCTTTGTAAAAAAATATTCAGGCATTAATGGGTTAAATGTGTTAAATTTTATCAATTTGTATGCTTAAAGGCTCATCTTTATTACTTTATAGATTCAAAATTGAAAGAAAATGGCCCTTTTGAGACAAAAAAAATTTGAATTTCAAGCTTACTGGATTTTTTTAATTTCAAAACCCCGCCTATGTAAGTTCTAATGCTTCAAGGAACGTCTGTGCGAAGTTTGATGAAAATCCGATGAAAACTGGATTTGTATAAGGAACAAACGTGCAAACAAATAAAGATATATACATACATCCATTTTTATGTATATAGATTAAAGCACTAAAATTTTTAGCAAATTTTAATTTTCAGTGAAGGTATGAATTAATTCTTAAAGGCGGTATGTTTAATGAAATCTTCATATGAATAAAAATGATATTCTAAAAATGTGTGTGTTTGAGGTAAACTCGAAAATTACCGAATCGATTTCGCCGAGATGTTCATAGTTTACTTTTGTTAGCTCCGGGAAAGAGTACAAGTAGCTAAAAAAATTAATAATCATTTTTTAAGTTCAAATTTAAGCCTTATTTGTCACATTAACTCCCTAACATGTGTGAAAACTTACTTATTTATAATTCGTACTTACTTATTTATAATTCGTAAAAACACCTCTTGCACTAGAAGTGATTGAAGGGATTTACAGGTAACTTTCTCTAATGTTCTACACTACAAAAATGAACTGTTGTTTTTACAGTATAATACTGGAAGCCGAGGTTCCAATTTAAAACTGTAAAACTAGCAACTTTACAGTTTTTTACTGTAAAGTTGGAAATCTTACAATTTATTGGCGTAAAATTTAACTGTAGGTTCATTCCATAGAAATGTCAACCTCAGCCGAAGAAAAAAAAATACCAAAGTGAAAAAAGTATCAAAAAAAAAAAAAAATAAATAAATAAATAAAAATCATACAACATAAGAAGTTAAAAATTAAAGTATTGAAAAAGAAATTGAAAAAGTATTGTAATTATCCCTGAGATTAGCCGTAATAAATAGTTTGTAGTGTGTCTATACTGCTTATTATTCGATGGTTACGTTAGTCACACGTTACGTTAGTCACACTCCATCGAGTTGAGTAAAAGTGACACTTAAGACTATAAAAAATTAATATTTAATAAATGTGTTTTATGTTTTTTAAAGCCAACTTTACACATTTTTCAAATATATCATTCAATTTTTAACACTTGCTGAACTTTAAGAAATGTTTGCCTCACAACATGAGCATTCATTTTCAGGGTTGCAAAAATGTTACGTTAGTCACGCTGCTATTTTGGTTGAAAAAATATCTACTGTCAGTAATTTTGCTTTAAATTCTTAGCAGAAATAATACATAGATACCATGTACATTGTGAATCCACCAGCATAACTAAAAAATATTTTTTATCCTTTAAGTTACAAGGAAAAACAGTTACAAAAACAGCTCTAAATGTTACGTTAGTCACTATGGTGGGTTACGGAGAGCAGAGGTGATGAGCTACGAGTTGTTCCAAGCTTCCGCAATAAACATCGGTAGGTTTTTTTGGAAGATTTCTATACCCTGTATAAGAGGAGGCGACTCAAAGTGAAATAAATTTCCCCTCTCCGCACTTTTCCCCTGATGGCTGTCATAGTTACGGCGCTATGGACTTTTCCCCACTTAGTTTTTGCAACAATGGTTAAATGCAAACGGTTAAAACTGCTTTGTGCGAAAACAATTATTCAATTGAAAAATCAACGTTAATAAAGCACAACATTTTCTTGAGAATTTTTTGCTGTATTAATGTATGACTAGATTTGTTTGAAAATGTTGAGAAATGACTGAAACATGAGGATATAAATAAAAGAGTAGACCTCATTCGATAAACACAAAATAAATGAAATGCCTCGACAGCAGTGCATAAAAAAAGAGTGGAGTTGTTTTCTTACGTACGGTTTCCATAGAGACAAAGCCAAATTTCTGAACTTGATACGCCTATTTTAAGTGACCGAGTATAATTTGTTCCAAAAATGTTACCAATTTTTATGGAGGAGTTTTCTGAATTTTTCAGAAAGATTCCGGTTAAATTGAAATAGTTTATTGACTTTTTAAGGGAAACTTTCCCGTTTTTTTTGCCAGATATACTACTGATATAAATAAGTTTCATTTGCTGCCTTGGCTCGGATATCATTCATCATTTTATTCCTTAGGGCTGATGTTAATGAAAGATTTCCTATCCGTGTTTTGCTTTCTGATGAGAAAGTTATTTTATTCGCATTTTCTGTGATCCATTCATAAATGTATCGTTCATTCAGAAAAATAACTGAACAAATAATCGAAAACTTGCACTGCAAATAAAAAAGTAATGTACCTGGAAATTACACTATTAAAACTGCAGCTTGCATATGGCACATTTAAGGGGGAAACGTTGTAGCACCAGCGGCACCCCCTGAGGGGTGACACTTGATTCTCTATGGCACCCTTGAAGGTGCCATTTGGCTCCATGTGGCATATATGAGTGTCTTATTTGACCCCATTAGTGACACATGGCACCCAAAGGAGCCAAATGGCACCTTCAAGGATGCCATAGGGAGTCCAGTGGTACCCCTCAGGGGGTGCCAGGCGCGGATACAAGGGGGGGGTGCGATGGGGGCGATCGCCCCTCCCCCCTTGAGCCAAAAAAAAGAAAAGAAAAGAAAAGAGATGAGAAAAAGAAAAAAGGAAGAAAGAAAGAAAGAAACAGGCACTTACCAAAAATGTTTAAAAAAAAGTAATTTTCTACCTTTCTAGGAATTTGGGATTTATTATATTTCTCTTTTGTTCCCGTGGAACTGAAATTTGGCACCATTTTCAAGACAGCGCCGATAAATTAAAAGTCTCTACAGGCAGAAATGCAAATGATAAAAGGAGAAGGGGTTATCCTTCGCCTTCGAATGCATACATTCCGAGTCGCCGATTTCTTGACGCCCGTCATCATATGGAGGGACGCCGTCTATATGACGTAACGAAAATAAGCACGATTTCAAGTGGTCTTTGTCTCCTTTTGGAGTCAGTAGAACTGAGCAACGTTCCTAGTTCGGTTATTACACTTTCTTGTTTATGCGATTTTATGGAGAGGTGGCTTAAAACAAGGAAAATGTAGCAAATCAAATATATCATTTGGACCTGAGCCACTTTTATCAACTGAATCACCGTTAATATCCTCTGAATCGCCTAAAAACACAGAAAAGACTAAAGGTAAGTTCCGTTGTAATGCATGCAGGGGCTTTCCAATCTTGAACCATTCAAAGAGGAAAATTTCTGAATTTGCTGATTGAAATTCCCAGTCACCTGCATACTAGGACAAGATTTTTTAATGAAATAATTTACTACTGTGTAGAAATTTGTTTACTCATCAGCCAAAATTTCCCAAAAAAGGATGTCGCAATGACTTCAATTCCGGGCACCCCTGAATGTATGCTAATAAAATTGTTATACTACTGATATAAACTACAGTAACTATGCTGAAAACCGATGTAAGCAAGTGATGATGTGTTTATTTTTTTCTCTTCCCTCGTTCTTTATCTCTGCAGATTAATGTCAAGGATTTGTCGGTCCATATTTTTTTAAATATTTTAATTGATCTTAATTTGCAAAAGGCATAACATTTAAAAGGTTTTGTTTGATTACTTTATTCTCATATTTCTGCAGTCTCAATACCCATATAGGGCCTCGTAATGCAGAATTTTGTATCTATTTTTTAAAAAACTTCGCGGGGGAGAACCCCAGGGCCGCCGAGAGGTTTACCGGGGCCCCGGGGCAAAGTACTGACATGCGCCCCCCCCCCCCTTCCAAAAAAATCTTCAATACTAAGACAACTTACGTTCGGTGCAGTGAAGAAAAATAATAGTATTTCGTATTTGCTAATTTTTCTTCCAATTTTATATTTTGTGTGTTTCATATTTTCATAATATGCTCGTGTGCTGTACTTAAGTATACTATGATATAAATGCGTATGAAATAAATCAGAAATACATAACACAAATTTACAAATAATATTCCTACTTCAATTTACTAATAACTATTAATAATTCTATCACTACTTCACAAAATTAATAATACATATTTGCATAAATTACACATGTATGTGTTTTAAAATCCTTTGAAAGAAATTACATTTCTTGACTATTAAAAGCGTTATTCCTCACTTTGAAAGTTCATTAAAACTTTCCATTGTACACGTAAGAAATGCAGACAGAAGTTAGCCCCCTAAGGCATTGGGCTACAAGCACTCGTTGCGTTGCTGTGGACACATGCAGATGCGAGATGTTTTTGCTTTGCCCTCACAAAAATGAAGTTCAGTTAACCAAAAAAACTACCTTTTTTTTTAACTAGCAGCCCGGGCCCCCTCTTGGGCCGGGCCCCGGGGATTTTGCCCCTACTGCCCCCCCTCTCGGCGGCCCTGGAGAACCCCCCCCGGACCCCTAAAATTAGGGATATTCTACCCTCCTTCATTTAAAAGAGTTGAATGCATCCCCTACAAAGGTCATTCTTCTAAAAATATTTTTAAAAAAAACACAGAAAGCAATAGCATTGGAAGAAAAAAAAAAAACGTAGGTGGGAGGGATCAGCAAAAAGAAAAAGACCCATCAACACGCACACATACGTATGTTTGTGTTTCTATGCTTCTTTTTTTTTGGGGGGGGGGGTATATGTGCCATTTTTTGAGGAGGTTATATATATATGTATAGATATATGAAGGTGAAAAAAATGAATCCCCCCCTTGAAAAGTTTCTGGATCCGCCATTGGGGGGTGCCGCTGGTGCTATAACGTTTCCCCTTAAAGGTGCCTTCTGCAACCTGCAGTTTTAATAGTGTATTTTCCAGGAACGTTTCTTTTTTATTTGCAGTGCAAGTTTTCGATTATTTTTTCAGTTATTTTTCTGAATGAACGATACATTTATGAATGGATCACAGAAAATGCTAATAAAATATCTTTCTCATCAGAAAGCAAAACACGGATAGGAAATCTTTCATTAACATCAGCCCTAAGGAATAAAATGATGGATGATATCCGAGCCAATAGCTGCAGTAGGTGTCGTTGCCAAAGGGCAAAACGTTTTTATACAAAAAATAATATTGCACGATCAGATATCTGCTAATAAGTCATTACCGAGTCTCTCCTTCGTGATATGGCCTTATTAAAAGGGAAACTAACTGTTCGTTTACGTTAAAAATAAACTCATTTTACAAATTTGTAGTATTCTCATTTAATTGGAATGCGGGTGTAATTTATCTTTTCCGATATTAAGGAATCAAGTAAAACGGCTTTCTTTTTCCGAAATTTGAGGTATCAGGTTATTATTGCTAAGTGCTCGAATACCGGTCATCAATAATGTTTGTTAAGAGCAGGAAATTGAAATTCAGGAAAATAATTTATTTATTCATTTCTTTTAACTTTCAATTTTAATTGTGCACATGCATGTTCTTAGATGATTATAACGTTTAGAACGTTGTGTTTTAAAATTTTCACTATCGATCGCTCTGCGATTCACTGTATGTTGCACAAAAGATGGGGCTATAAAAAATAGTGCATTAATTTTGCCATACATTTGAATCGAAACAACAGCTTCTGCATCTGTTACTAAATAAAGTATGGGTGTCGGAACCAGACTTTTTTTCTGGGAATGTTTCACTAATCATATTTCTCATGAAATGGATATGTACAATAAATTTGATTTTATGATCTATATTCTATTGGTTTTTGCTGAAATAAATGCATAAAGGACATTTATATGGAAAATGGAAAAACGTGACGTAGCTTTTCGATGAAGGAAAAAACCTGAACTGCATAGCTTCGCCCTGTTAAATGTTCGATATCTGTTAATCCCCCAAAAGAACATATGCAACAACTCATATACGCGCATTCGAAGTAACACTTCTAAAATTTCTATGTTATGACAATTATAAAATCTGTACCTCAGAACCAGAACGACGTAAGTTTAAAAATGACGATTTGCACTTTTTTTGCTGCATTGTATGTTAAATCTTATCCCGCATTGACTCATAAGGACATTATTTTAGAAAAGAAATTCATTCACAACTATTTAGCAGCGCTTAAAGAACACGAAGCCCATCCTTTGCAGGTATCCGACAATCGTTTTCGTCCTCTGCTAAAAAGCGACGAAAATGGACTTACGTTAGTCTGGTTCTGAAGTATAGAAATGTGTTAAATATAGAGGCGTACTTTCAAATTCAAAAATGCTGGTGTTTTTGTTAGTGGTATTCAAAAAAAGATGCATTGTTCTGTAAGAAATGACGTTTGCAATAAGTACAATAAATATTAAAGGTGAAACAATTTTTTGATTAATTTAAAATTTTATTTCATTCTGTTTTCTTCTGCTGTTTTTCTGTGTGTTACAATTGCTTCGGTACATAATTTTCCTATTCGCAAATTTATTGCTAATTTATTCATAAGTGGTTTCATTTTTTGACAATGTTTATGATCTATCGGATCTTTTGGAAATTTATTTCTTAACGGTTTTTTTTCTTGATGTTTTCATGCAATAAATTTCGGCTCCAAGCATTGTCTTGTTTGTTTTGTTAATATCCAGTTTTTGCTATTTATACTATCTTTTGTTCGAATGTGTTGCTTTTATCGGATGATTCTTCATCCTAAAGCTCACACTTCTTGCATTGAAAAAGGGGCTCCTTGTAGCCCCGAAACACGTGTCTGCAGTATACCTGTATATTTGTGCATTTTTAACGTTGGATTTAAACTTTACATCTATCGCACAAAGGTATTTATTTTCTTCATGAAACACTTAATTTGCACAATTATACAATTATGATACTTTCATTTTTTGAATGAAGAAGAAAAAGAAATAACATTTAAAATTAAAAACTAATCATAATTTTTGCTTCAATGTGCTAAGAAGCCTTTTTTGAAACAATTCTGAAAATTTTCGGAGGGGATTTAAACCCTAAAAACCCTCCCCTTAAATGTATTGCTTTTAAAATTGCGTATCGACATCTGCAAACACTTGGTGAAACGAAGTAGGGGAATGTGGGGCAAAGTGAAATAGTAAAATATTTTCATTGTTTACAGCGCCATCTATCTAGCAGTAAATTAACTAAGTTCTTAGACATAGAGTTGATTCCTGTCAAAAAAGAAGTAGCTCCAAAGATCAACAAAAAAAAAATTACAAGCCACTTTCTAAATTTGATACCTTTGTTGTAATTTTTCAAAAATATTTCTTGTCATTATAAAATGATAAAATGTTCGTAATTATCATTTAAAGTATTAATTGAGCTCTACTGATGTCCAGTGGTAGCCCTTATTTAATTTATACTAGGCATTTTTTGATTTTAAATTTTCAATGAAATTTGTGAAGTGCACACGGGCCAAAGTGGATAGGGCAAAATGAAACAGATCGTTTCGTTTACTTATTCATTCATGTATAAAATCACGTGCGTATTTCTTCATTTATTAATTTATTTACATTCTTTTACTTAATTATTTACTTATTCACTTATTCATTCACTCATTTTCTTATTCATTCTCTATTTTATTCCTTCATTTATTTTTTCTCACATGTTAATTCATTTATTCATTTATTTGTTTATTTTTCATTATAAATCTTTTTTTTCGTTTATTTACGCATTCATTTGATAAAAACTACTGTAAATCGTTTTAGAATAATTTAACTCTAAATTTCTCTAGCATATGGATTAGAAAACTTTTCCACAACAAAAATATTTTGTTTTTCACTTTGCCCCGTGATTTTTTAAAGTGAAAAGTTTCCACATTTTTTGAAATTACAAAGTAACTGCCAAAGATGAAAAATAATATTTTAACGAAAGTTGTATTACAAAATACATTATTCCTGCTTTATGCACAATAATTTTGAGAACAAATTTCCCACTTGTTCCCTTTGAAGCAGGTAATTAAACTTATCTATTTCACTTTGCCCCACATTCTCCTACTATTCAGTTCTTGTCAAAGCATGTAGCATATTTTGCGGGAAACAGTCCTTGTAATCATATTTACATTTAAATGCATTTCACAGTACAGAAAAGTACAGTAAACTCAAGATTACCCACGGATCCTTCGAATGTTTCTTTTCTTTTTTATGTTGATTTACTGAATGCAGAAAAATACAAGTGCGTTATAAGTCGTTTTTAACTTTTAAAAGTATTTTTTATATTTAATGTTGTTATTTTTAGCCATAATTTAAATGCGTGTGTCGCGTCATTGACTTTTTCTAGCTATTGCATACACTCTAGGAACGTTTTTTGCCTATTTTTCGGATTATACTCGGTATTTGCTTATCCGCGGTTACCGTGTCGTCACACCTAATCCACGGATAATCAGGACTTGTCCTCAGTTTGGTTAGGCCAGTAATTGCTTAGGTGATAGAAATGCAGCAAAGAAATCTTTTCAAAAAGCTACAATTGAAATACATCAATGCAAAGGAAGCAGAAATTATCCTTTTCCCACTTGATTTCAGAGAGGAAAACTGCGTTTTGAAATATCAAAGTGTTACATTTTCTTCAAGTAGTTGTTTTTACAAATTTGCAAAAATTACACCTTTTGATAGTAATATTAAGCAAGTAAAAAAGTACTTAATTATCAACGGTCTACCAACTAAACATTTGAACTTATATCGTTAACATCAGAACATAACTTAATCAACAATTTTAAGAAAATTGATTGACAGAACTTGAATTTGAATTTTGAATCATTGTTGGTCAGAAAAATTTTGAAAATATGCAGAAAAACAAATCATTGCTCAATCTGGAAATAAACTATCAACGAAGTCTGAAGAGTTAAATTGTAATTTTTGAAAAATTGTACGGAAAAAATGTAATATTAAAAATTATTATTATTGTAATTAATCGGTAGTCGATTAATTAGCACCTGCTGATTGATTGGTATTTGCTTGTTGGTGCATCAGTACTACAGTCTGTTACTTTAAAATAGGCGTATCAATTTAGGAATTTTGCGCCGTCTCTCCATGGCAACCGTACGAAAGAAAACAGCTCCAGTCTTTTTTTATGCACTGCTGTTGAGTCATTTCTTTTGTTTTATATTTATCGAATTAGGCTTACGCTTTTATTTATATCCTCATCTCTCAGTTATAAGGGTCATTCCATAGTGACTAACGTAACATTCAGAGCTGATTTTGTAACTGTTTTTACTTGTAACTTAAAGGATAAAAAAAATTTTTTAGTTATGCTGGTGGATGTACTATGTACATGGTATCTATGTATCATTTCTGCTAGGAATTTAAAACAAAATTACTGACGGTATTTATTTTTTCAACCAAAATAGCAGCGTGACTAACGTAACAATTTTGTAACCTTGAAAATGAATGCTCATGTTGCGAGGCAAAAATTTCTCAAAGTTAAACAAGTGTTAAAAATTGAATGAGAAATTTGAAAAATGTGTAAAGTTGGCTTTTAAAAACATAAACACATTTATTAAATCTTATTTTTTTTTTTTTTTTAGTGTGAAGTGTCACTTTTACTCAAGATGGAATGTGACTAACGTAACGTGACTAACGTAACCTTCAAATAACAAGCAGTAAACACACTACAAACTATTTATTATGGCTAATCTCAGTGATAATTACAATACTTTTTCAATTTTTTTGAACTTCTTATGTTGTATGATTTTTATTTATTTACTTATTTATTTATATTTTGATACTTTTTTCACTTCGGTATTTTTTTTTCTTCGGCTGAGGTTGGCATTTCTATGGAATGATCCCTAAACATTTTCCAACAAATAAGGCATACATAAATAAAGCACAAATTTCTAAGAAAAATATCTGCTTTGTTTCGTTAAATTTTCAATAGAATAACAGTTTACGCACGAGCAATTTTAACCGTTTGCAATTAACCATTGTTACAAAAGCTAAGTGGGAAAAAAGTCCATAGCGCCGTAACTATGACAACCATAAAGGGAAAAGTGTGGATAGTGGGAAATTAATTTCACTTTGACGCTTTTATGCTGAGTATAGTTTCGAATTAAATATATAGGATTGTAAATATTTTCTAGTGCTTTTATTTTTACATGGAAAAAACAATTATAAACACTGTTTGTTTCTTTTCTGTAATATAACTCAAATGTAGATGACATGAACATTTTTCATTCGAAACATGTTTAAGATTGAAACCCCAGAAAAAGGAAACAGCAGAAAATATTTCAAACTAATGTTTTATTCCATCTATACACACAAAATACAAAATCAGGAAGTTAAATCAAAAATACATGAGCATCATTTCTAATCATTTTTATAACAAGGATACTTATAGGAGTGCAAAAATATCAATACATATTTCATACATATAAATTTTAAATGGAAGCACCCGCAT